>JAEMWC010000496.1:240000-247500 GCA_016490735.1 Pachyseris speciosa
GCAACCGTATAAAATCTTGTGGATTTGTACTGCATTCTTAACTCCCCACGTGCTAAATATAAAATTTAGCTGTTGACAACATTCCCACATGTACAGCTAGCGCTGCTCAATTTGCTTCTGTCACTTCACGGAAGAGGTTGTCCTTTATCACTAAGGCCCGGTTCAAACATCGAACTTCTCATGTGTCGAACCTAATGCAAATGAGCGAAAACAATAGATTTTTCTCATTTGCATTAGATTCGGTACATGAGAAGTTCGGCGTTTGAAACGGGCCTCATTAATAAAACTATTTACTTCACTGCACTTCTCAATCAGAAAACTTGGACACAAACATCCGTTTTCCCATTTCTAACTTTAGCAGCCTAAAATATCACCGTAATTCGCGATCATCCTATAAAACAATCGTTATGATGTAATTCCATCATCCACCAGGTTCCTTCTCATATTTCAGCGGAATCGACCTTCAGAATTCAGGGATTTGAAGCTTGAAAATGAAACACCTACCCAAAAGTTTGCTTATGAATTTATTCATAGGCAAGTGTCCAGTGCGACCGTACTCTGCCCTCATTGAGACTACGTCATCAATGAGGTAAAAGGAATACTCTTGAGATAAGCCTTTTCAAAACTTGTTAAATAAATTGTCAACTAAAGCATGTTCGTATGGGAGGAATCTACTTTTTGCAGCATAGCAACACGTGGGATTTATTACATTCATTCATGTTCGTATGCCGGTAGGAACCTACTTTTTACAGCCTAGCAACCCGTGGGATTTATTATATTCAGGAGGGTACGTTTGTTATCGAAATAACGTTTAAGCTTGTTATAGACGGCTTTTTTCAGTGTGCTTACTTTCGAAAGGCCCCGTATAATCGTAATTTTATTGTAGCCGACAGGTAGGGACGTATGAGCTGAAAGCAATAAAAGTGACTTGAAAAAACACCGTGATAACACACGCATGCCATTATGTCAGCAATGAAGTTCTGCAAATAGCAGGTATGGAAGACAACGAATAAAGCCATAATCAGAAGTCGCCTTAGCTGGTTTGAGAATGGTTCCAGGATGGATGACAATAGATCAGTAAAGGCAGTACCGTTCAGTGAGCTGGCAAATGGGACGCGATCTGTAGGTCACGCTAAACTAAGATGTAACGAGACGCTCTATCGGCGTTTACTCGGGATGCTTTGTGATACAGAAGTAGAAGCACGCTAAAACTATCCGTTTGAAAATGGTTTACTTTTACATTGAGTTTGTGTTGGTTCTCGACCCTCTTCTATTTTTCTCTGGGTACTCCGGGTTTCCTCCCTCATCAAAAACCAGCATACAGGTTATTCGAACTGGCTGTAAGTTGTTCTCCAAGGTCATACACGAGCCATATAGTGGCTGCCAGAGGCGCCTTGTATATAATTTCCGTTCGACCTTGTTGAGCTGCGTTCTAGCTATAATTTGCGAGAACGATTTATTGTTTGTTTTCACACAAGAAAGCAACGTAAACTGTTTTGAGAGTTGCTATCGAATGAGATCGAAGTTTAAAACCGATTAATATTACCAAACGCAATTAGATCTGTGCAATGTTCGTTTGTTTATGTTTAAAATGCTCTAAATGTAGATATGTCACGGCGTTCGAGCTGTGATATCTCGAACTTTTAGATCGTTCGACTGCTAAGCGCAGCACTTGCGAGGCTTCCAACCTTTTTTCAAATACGACAAACCTTGTTACGCGGACAAACTCTACTGGGTTAAAATCTTCATAACTGTAAAAAGATAGGTGAAGGAAAATGAGTTAACCTCTTTCGAAGTGAATTGTATAAGTATGAGCGCTCACATGTCAATACACAATATATTTCACTTATTAAATTTTGTCAAACTTCAACGTTGCCAAGACGAACGTCAAAATTTGTACATGCTCTGCAACGCATCAGAACGAACTGAAATACACTCCGTTCTGCTTCCGTTTTGTGTCAGGAAGTGGAAGGTATTTATTTATTTGAACAATTAACAGGATGTTTCCAGGTATCAAATTACATGCGCCAAAAATCTTGAGGTTATCTTCGCAGTCGACATATCATCAGTAAATACGTAATGGCGCTACCTTTTTTCTTTTGTGTATTGCCCAGTGTAAACACGGCCACGTGCTTACATTTTGCAGTACATTCTGCTGTACAAGAAAAATAAAAACACGACTGTAACCAAAAATGATTTATAACTCGGTATCGAGTGAAACAACAGTAAACGTGCTCTCAAATGTTATCTATCACTCAGTGGAGAAAAGTTGTGGACAAACGGCCGGATAGTGAATGATTTAATGAGGAGTGACTGAAACAGATCGAGCCGCATAGAACGCAAATGAAAGAGACGGAGCAGAGAGTCACTGAAGCGTAGATTTTTACATAAATTTCGGATGACTTTCGCAAAGCGTGTTACAAATGTGCACAGCTATTGTTCAAATACACACAGCATTATTGAGGTCATCACGAATCGAAATGGCGCAGTCCTCTTGTAAACAAAACGGTGAATTTTCTAAATTCGTTAGCTACTTCACCACAAACAAATGGCTAGTATTTGCAGGTGTTTTGCATAAAACCGCAATTCTGGCTACGTAACTTGAAACCTTCTACTATTAAAAAAACATGACTGATAAATTCATGCGTTATAAATCATTACACGCTTTTGAGAAGAAGAGAAAAGACCCTAAGCAGAACGGAGTTTATTAATTCATTTCCTTCTTTTTGCATGCCTATAGAAAATGGCAAAACCCTCGTGTAAACAAAACGAGAATATTTTGAGAATATTTTTGTGTTTGGTGGGTTGGCTTACATGAGAAATTTACATAACTTCAAAACAACAGACACGTGATGAACTGCTTGCGACCTTTGAACTACGTGATTAATGTTTTTTACCGCTTGCACAGAAACGTGGGAAGTGAGCTTTGTGGATGAAACCCGACAAAGAAAAAGAAGAACCGTCGTCATTTTTAGAACCGGGCGACCCGCGGGACGCGGGAAGCCCGAGTAAATAGTGTGTTTATTCCAAAATCACTACTTTTAGTCAGCGCTTGCTTAGAAACGCCGGAAGTGAACTATGTGGATGAAAGAGAACGACGACAACGACAAAGAATAAGAAGAACGAACGCCATTTTAAGACTCGGGCGCTCCACGGCCCGAGTAATTATTCCCTTTTGAACGCTTTAGTTCGCATGAAACAAAACATAAAGAGTAGATTTTGAAATCTGCAATCTTCATCCCTGTGGTCACAAAAAGTTCCTAGCCGTAAAAACCAAGGTAAATAACTTACGAGAAAATTAAACATCCCCCCCCTGACTTTGAGAATTTCAAAAAAAAAAAAAAATTAACCGTGACCGTGATCAGCAAGCACCTTGTCACGTGACTAACAGCGGTTTGCGGTGTGCAATCTCAGCACATTTATAATGGAACTGCAAACAATGCATCTCTAAAACACTCTATACTTTGTACGTAGATACTGATATGCCTGTCATGTCACGAGATCAAGGTAGCTGAAAAGTTGTTTATAGAGACCCTCCATTATACCGCTTCTAGGATACCGCGCGTAGGGTATTTGAAACAATTAAGTCAACTGTTTTTAATTCCTTGACATGTCTAGTAAACTGTCACCAGGAAACAAACACAGCAGGTCATCGGATCTGGTGCATATAATAAACTTTGCTCAGTTTGAACTGCAAGCCAGTTGTTTTCAGGCTTAATACAACACAGGTTTTGCGGCCAGTGATTTGTTATGACTTTTGCGTCTTTTCTTTTAAGCGATCTCCAAACATCGGGCTTGTAAAACACAAACGCAAAAACCTAATTCAAATTGTTGTGTTATACGTATCGTGTTTATCAAGTAGTTGAAGACTGGGATTTAACAAAGCCGGGAGATCCAATAGAAGGAATGACATTATTATTCTCCACAATTTTCTTTTCATTTAGCTTTCACGCTTTTCTTGTAAATGTCTAACACTTCAAGAAGAGTTAATATCTTAGGACAAACATACATTTCGAACTTACCTCCTGGTCCATACTTGTGGCAGTTACATTGACGCCTTAGCGATTAACTGGTTGACAAAAAGATAGCGAAGCAAATCTTTTCAACAACGTTTAATTGTAAACGATAGTAATGCTTAGAGTCACGTAGCGCTAGAGGCTATCAAAGACGCTTCCGAGGACGTCATGTGGGGTTGCTATTTGCTTTGGCAAATACGGTATCAAGTGCACACAATCATTGAACGGCAATAATATAAATTGTATGAGGTGTCACATTTTTAAAAACCTTTAAACAAAGGCGCAAAATACCCAGAAGACGATATTTGGATTGCGCTTCCGCCTGGTCGCCAAAGTTTGTCGATTCGAACGCGACATGAAGAACGCTGCTCCGGCGAGTAATGGACTAATGAGCACTTCACATTCAGTCGACTTCATTTCATGAATGTGGAGTTGCTGAATATCTGTTGGATCATCTTTGCAAATCACCATGATGCGGAAACGATTTCCCAGTACTGATTTATCGATCGAACTCAAGACTGCAGGAATGGCAGCAGAAAATCTCAAGTGAAAGACTCGGCTTTCCAACAGGCTAACAAGGAAATCGTCACACCAAAAAAATAAAACTTGTGTTTTGATTGGCTCCAATCATAACGAGCCAGAGATAACCGGAAGTTAAAAAATCTCCCAAGTCTGGTTGCTAAGGAGTGACGTTATAGGTCTGCATTAGAGCCGTCAACGTACTCCATTAGTGGTTTCACAGCAGGAGCATCTTAGCACACCTTGAAAGAAGTTACTGTATTGTTTTTGCGCTTCAGTGGCAGAATTTAATTTACCGGCACGCGGCACGCTTACGCGTTGTTCTTATGGCATTTTATGGTTTTACTTGTACGATAAAACGCTAGTTTTGTCAAATGTTATGCTTTAGCGATTCGTTGAGATTTTCGAGGGGATAATCGGCATATCTCGGTATGTGATGGACAGAAATTACAGAGAGTGACGCCTTCTCAGGCTGAAATTCTGTTTTATCGGGTGATTTCATTGACGTGCAATGGACTTTGGTAAGTTGTAACTATATTTTAAGCCGAAGTAAATCGCCTTCCGACAATTTTAAAAGCGGAAATACGAACGTAAGAGGTAAGATCGACGTAACTTTCGATTTTGTTGCATTGGTACGTTTGGTAGGAATCGCCCTTGACATTATCCCTGGGATTACATTCTAATGTAAATTTTCTGTAAGATTTGATTGAGTTGGAATTCCTTTGGTTTCGGACCATTGTTGAGCGGTAATCTTTCTGTTCAAGCGTATTTATGTATATGTAGCAAAGTTCATGTATATTCCGGCGGCACATTAATTATATTCTGGAGGCAAATTAAATATGAAGCCGCGAAATACTTGCGCACTCGTCATCGATACACGATAATGAAGATCGGGCTGGTGAGGGGGCGCGGAAGTGGGCGGCTCCTTATTTTGTCTTTATAACTGGATATGGATACTTATATCTTTTACATAGCTGCTCTCTGTCAAAGCACAAAATATTTTATCTGGCGACTATTTCTTCCACTTATGGTGGTGATTAAAATAGTGGCAGTTTGAAAATTGAAAATTATCGTTGGAGAATATATTATCGTCCAGAAACAACTTCTGAAAGCCTTTTCAAACTACCAAGGAGGTTAGGACTCTGTGTTTGTTTGTGCGTGGAAAATAGCAATAGTAAAATATTCAAGTGATTAAGCATATGTAACTAGCAGATAAAAATTTAGGCAAATGTTCTATATTTTTTCTGTTTCATTCAGGTTGAGGTCCTGGCATCACTGTATGCCTGGGTGCTTCTGGGATATATAACATGAACAGTTTTTTTAACGCAGATAAAAATCGAGGCAAATGTTCTATATCTTTCTGGTTCATCCAGGTTGAGGTCCATGGCATCACTGTATGCCTGAGTGCTTCTGGGATATATAACATGAACAGTTTTTTGAAACGTAGATAAAAATCTAGGCAAATGTTCTATCTTTTCTGGTTCACCCAGGTTGAGGTCCATGGCATCACTGTATGCCTGAGTGCTTCTGGGATATATAACATGAACAGTTTTTTTTAATGCAGATAACAGGCAAATGTTCTATATCTTTCTGGTTCATCCAGGTTGAGGTCCATGGCATCACTGTATGCCTGAGTGCTTCTGGGATATATAACATGAACAGTTTTTTTTAATGCAGATAACAGGCAAATGTCCTATATCTTTCTGGTTCATCCAGGTTGAGGTCCATGGCATCACTGTATGCCTGAGTGCTTCTGGGATATATAACATGAACAGTTTTTTTTAATGCAGATAACAGGCAAATGTTCTATATCTTTCTGGTTCATCCAGGTTGAGGTCCATGGCATCACTGTATGCCTGAGTGCTTCTGGGATATATAACATGAACAGTTTTTTGAAACGTAGATAAAAATCTAGGCAAATGTTCTATATCTTTTCTGGTTCACCCAGGTTGAGGTCCATGGCATCACTGTATGCCTGAGTGCTTCTGGGATATATAACATGAACAGTATTTTGAAACGTAGATAAAAATGTAGGCAAATGTTCTATCTTTTCTGGTTTCATCCAGGTTGAAGTCCTGGCATCACTGTATGCCTGAGCGCTTCTGAGATAATTAACATAACAGGTTCTTTTTTGAAATGCAGATACAAATTTAGGCAAATGTTCTATATCTTTTCTGGTTCATCCAGGTTGAGGTCCTGGCATCACTGTATGCCTGAGTGCATCTGGGATATATAACATGAACATTTTTTAAAGTGCAGATAAAAATCTAGGCAAATGTTGTAAGCAGGTTTATTGACTAGCTTCATACGTTGTGGGGTGCCTCAAGGCTCAATCCTCGGCCCCCTACTATTTCTACTGTACATTAATGATCTCCCAAACTGTAACCTTCTATCAGATGTGAGGATGTACGCCGATGACACTAATCTCACGTTTGCCTCCAAAGACCCTGAAGAGCTGTTTTCATCCCTGACTCACGATTTAGGCAATCTGAAACAATGGCTCGATTCTAACCGTCTCAGTCTTAATGTCCTCAAAACTAAGTGCCTATTTACAGGTACAAGGCACAAAATCTCTTTGCTCACTAGTGAACCTCACATATGCCTTAAAGGGGATTAGTTTCTAAAGAAACTGTGGTGCTGCGTCGGTGGGGAAGTGAGACACGAAAATTTGGTTTATCAACGGAGTTGATAATGTAAATTGACCACCGTACAGGGATTCGATTAGCTGACGTTTCGAGCGTTAGCCCTTCGTCGGAGCGAATCGAGGAATTGTGGGTTGTGTATGGTTTACATACAGAAAATGGAGCTACGCTATTGGTGGTAACATGGTAACGTGAAAAACAGGAATAAATTAATTGAATGAAAAGCGCTCGTTGATACCGTGGGGATTAAGAGTGCCAATTTGAAAGATCAGTTTTTGCTCGAGATTTTTACGGCTTTCCGTGGTACCTTGATGTAGGGAAAG
>JAEMWC010000496.1:252500-270000 GCA_016490735.1 Pachyseris speciosa
CAAGCATTCTATACAAATAAAGAAAGAGATTTCGTGATAAAAACATTCAAAATTCTACGTTCCAGCCTCTTATCGCGCTACCAAAAAAAAAAGAGAGGGAAAAATCTGCTTCAGCTCGGCTTTCATTCTTATCCTCACCAGAGCCATGTTCTTCAACAGTCCAAAGTATTCTTCTTCATAAAATTGTATCCAGCACCCAGTAATTCAGGTAAATCCCATTTAAGGCTAATCCTAAGGATTAAACTAATTCTGTGAAAGTATCAGAAATAATTTCTTTTTATTTTGTTCGGTGTAATTTGCGTGGCATATCTAACGGGAACAAGTTTCCAAAATGTAAATTTACAAGTCTATATGGCATAATATTTCAATCTGGTCAATCTGGTCTGGTTCATGTTTTGAAGTCTTTCCTGGCAGTTATATTAGGACGTGTAACACTCAATCCTAAAGGAAGGGACTTTAATATGAACTATCAAAATAACAATGAAGCTAAAGGGACGGTTTATGATCACGTATCTCTAATTTATGAATCAAGGACGTCTACAACGGAAAGTAACATTAAAGAAAAATAGGAGAAGTTATTTCATCATTATTTGCAAGGAAATAGACCTTGGATTCCCCTTCCCGCTATAAGTCCGGTGGCTCCCAAAATAAAGAAAAGACCGTTTTTGAAATTTAGCACTTAGGTTGAATCTTTTGGAGGATATATAAGGTCGTATTTGCTTGAAAAACATAGTTTTAAACCGAGTGGGTAAAGAGAATCACACAGTTAAGAGCTGCAAGTTAAGCAAAGCCCCGACCCCAGCCAAGATGAATTTTAATATGTGTTCAAAGGTAAGAAAGAATACTATCCTCTTGCAGGAAAGCCACTAGCACCTGTCACTAGCTATTAGCCTTCAGTACCAGATAACGCTAATTAGTTAGTTCCCTCGCACACTCTCACACTCCTTTCGACACAACAGGGGCAAAAAGGTCTCCGTTTTAGTACGAATTTTCTTGCTATTACGCTATTCAATTTGCGTCAAATCCTGCAAATGCACTTAAGGGCCAGCGAACGTTTTCTAATGATCATATAGGCACTTCTTGAAATGCAAGGTGCGCAAAGCTTACCAGGATACAGTTCTTAGGGTATACTTGACACTCATCTTAAAAATGCGAAGACTCACATACTGGGAACGTTTAAAATACGGAAATTTGAATATGTCTATCTTCGATGCTTAAAGAGGTCAACTGGAAAGCCACAAGTATTTCAGTGAAGCTATGAAAGAAAGGAGAACAAAACAGAAGCAATGCTAATCGCAGCAAACCTAATCTCGTACCCAAATTTCCCACGACTAAGCGAAAGGGAGATCTGGTAAAGTTCAAAAGTACGCCATTTCTCATTGGCTACTGGAAAAAAGGCTGCCGAAATCTAATCTTTGCTCTGATTGGCTCTTTTTAGTGCGGCTTTTTTGTGGCTTTATTTTCGTCGCAAATATTCAACATGGCAGTATGGAAGACGTGAGCGATAGTTTCAAGTTAAAACGCCGTTTGTGAGGCGAGAGAGGCGGGAGGAAATTGTTCTGACGCCGGGAAAGCTTTGAGATTAAAAAGAATTATTCAAAAACTGTGTGAGATTTGTATCGAAGGCACAGACGAACTTCCGAAGTTCTGTTACAGATCTTATTTTGATAAACTGGTATTCCTGAATTAGAACTTAGCCGCAACATCTTTCTGATAATAATCGGAAAAAAAAATATCTCCCTGCACTGCCTTTTACTCACAGCTACCTCCGGACGGATAAAATTATCTCAACTTTCCGGCCTCTAGATACAGATCGGTGTCAAACCTGGCTTCAAGGCTACCATCTGCCTCGCTCCCGGAAACATTTATCCTCGCACTAAACACCCCAACTGAGTTAAAGTTATTTATTTGATATCGATCGTCGATCAGAGGATTGAGCGGCCAAACCACAATTACAATTGACTTGAAGAAAGCACTTGATAAATAAGCGATTCACCGTAACCAGTTGGGAGAATAATTAACAAATCTTGGCTGTTGACAACAACCTGCTGTATTGCCTCTTTTAGCCTTGGTTTGATTTTGAAGTTTTCTTCTCCTCTGGACCGCAAAACCGATTGAAAATCGCTCTCGAAGTCCATTTATCTTCCTCTTCATAAAAAAAATAACGACGAGCATGCGTAGTTAAAGTGAGGCCCGTATATCGGGCCTGACTCTTACTGAGCATGCTCCAACTTCGAACTTTACCAGATCTCCCTTTCGCTTGGCCGTGGGAGATCTAGGTACGAGATTACAGCAAACCAAACTCAAACGGAAATCTTCTAAATTTCTTTCCTTATACAGTAGTTTGTATTGACTAATACATTGATTAGATGATAGATTGACTGATTGATTGATTGATTGATTGAATCGACTAAGTAATTATTTTAATTTATTTTCCGGCAGTTAATGTTTGTCCTCTTTGCTGCCTCGTCGCTGTTAAACCAAACGAAGGGTAAACCTTACCAGTCACAAGACCAAGACGAAACAGCGAAGCTTTTTTCCGAAGAAGGACTTCTACCAAGTCAAGACGAAAATGAAACAGTCGTGATAAGAAGCAAAAGGCAAGCTTTAACATCGTCAAACGGATGTGTGAACAGATGGCTTTACCGTCCAAACCACGGCGTCTATGAGGCTGAATGCAAAATTGGCTCCTTTGCTTGCCTGAGTAGCATAACTACGACGGGCTTTCCGAAATGTAATCCTGTGTATAAGAAAGTGAACAATTTTAGGTTCATAGCGAATTGCCTTTGTGCCTAGTAATAAGTCTGAAATTAACTTTGAGGAGATTCATAAGGAAAGGCTTCTATTCAAAACTGTAAATATATAAATATTTATGTTTTATTTATAATGTCTTCAATGTACATACACAAGTTGTAAAATTTGAGATTAATAATAAACAACTTAGATGAAATAGAACTGTGTCAGGTGTGTGAAATAGAAAAAAAGAAAAAAGAAACATGAGTTCGAAAACATCATTTTCATATATATTTAGCAATGATGTAATCCGACTATAATGCAAACCGGTCCTAAACAAGCGTGTCGCGAAGCAGGGTTGGCGCAGTGGTGAGAGCACTCGCCTTCCACCAATGTGGCCCGGGTTCGATTCCCGGACTCGACGTCATATGTGGGTTGAGTTTGTTGTTGGTTCTCTTCTCTGCTCCGAGAGGTTTTTCTCCGGGTTCTCCGGTTTTCCCCTCTCCACAAAAACCAACATTTCCAAATTCCAATTTCATCCGCTTGTAAAGCGCATTTGATCATATACACATGGAAAATGCGCTATATAAGTTCTAAATTATTAAATTATTATTATTCATACCTTAGGGTCTTGAAGTCAGCAGGCAAGTCAAAATTTTAAGGAAAACGACAACACTCTTAAATTTGCAAAACATGTTTCGACAGAAACTTCTGTCATCTTCAGTTGATAGATTTACAAAGCGTTAGAAGTTGAATTTATAAGTAGGAAAAATGCTAATTACATAGTAACAACGGAATGTACATAAAACGTGGCAATGTGAAAATTAAAAGGATAATTTCAGATTTACGTGATGCAGTTGTTGATTCAAAGAAGGTTTTTCTCTTTGAATATGAATTGCCTCTTTTATCTTAAGTTGAAACGTGGTGGAGGCGTGATCTAAAATGTGAAAACAGTCCACTGAACACAAGGCGTGACAATGTTCAGAATTCTCTAAGTGTTTGAAAATGTGAGAGGCCCTATCATTGACTAAATGCTCACGTACGCGTGTGGAAAAATGCCGGGTTGTTTCACCGACATAACAGGCATTACAGCCAGCACATGCAAACTTGTATACAACACGCGAACGAAGCCCGTCAGGGATAGGGTCTTTCACGCCAAACAAATTGCCTATCTTAAAGGAAGAAAAAACTAATTAGTTTTTTCTTCCTTTAAGATAGGCAATTTGTTTGGCGTGAAAGACCCTATCCCTGACGGGCTTCGTTCGCGTGTTGTATACAAGTTTGCATGTGCTGGCTGTAATGCCTGTTATGTCGGTGAAACAACCCGGCATTTTTCCACACGCGTACGTGAGCATTTAGTCAATGATAGGGCCTCTCACATTTTCAAACACTTAGAGAATTCTGAACATTGTCACGCCTTGTGTTCAGTGGACTGTTTTCACATTTTAGATCACGCCTCCACCACGTTTCAACTTAAGATAAAAGAGGCAATTCATATTCAAAGAGAAAAACCTTCTTTGAATCAACAACTGCATCACGTAAATCTGAAATTATCCTTTTAATTTTCACATTGCCACGTTTTATGTACATTCCGTTGTTACTATGTAATTAGCATTTTTCCTACTTATAAATTCAACTTCTAACGCTTTGTAAATCTATCAACTGAAGATGACAGAAGTTTCTGTCGAAACATGTTTTGCAAATTTAAGAGTGTTGTCGTTTTCCTTAAAATTTATTCATACCTTACTTGCAAAACTTGGTGCGCTCCCTTGATAAAAAATCACAACTGCAACATTTATTAGGGGTTTCAGTGGGGCGGAGGACATTTTCCATTTCTCCTTAACCTAGACTAGTTTTATTATTAACTGACAGATACAACATAGCGAGACAGATGACGTTGAATTTCTCGATTTGATGGAGCGAGCGGGAACGTTTCAAGCCACTCTCTTTACTTACGGGTACCTTTTAGGCCCTTCCTAACGGTGAAGATGGCGACGAGCACAAAAACATATTTTCTTTGCTTCTCGGGAACCGGTTCAAGCATATTGGGTACGACATGCACCAAAATGCAGCCATGAACCGATATTTCTTGGAATTGTGGGAAATCTTGGGAGATTTGGCGATCCGTATCCGGGGGATTCTGGATAGTCCGGAAAACTTGAGTTGCCGACCGCTAAAAGCACTCCGAAGACAGTTTACTCCCTTTTTAACTTAACGGCCTTTTAACACCATAACGCAAAAAAAAAAATCTCATCTTTCAGTTGTGTGTTCAGTGACCTGGCCTTCGAGTAGAAGCGAGGGTGGAGGTGATCTTTCGCATGCAAATGTGGACTAGTTAGCAGAAGAACAACATGATTTACATAAGAAAAGCAGTAAGATCTGTATCAAAACAAGGTCACCGCCAGCCTCCTTGCCATTCACAGGCCTGGTCACTGAACATGCAACTGTAAAATGGGCTTCTGTGGAGCTTTTGACCCAAAATAACAACTCACATTTAAGCGTATGGGAAAATGATGCTGATGATACTGAGCTAAACCATGACCTTTAACTCCACTATAATTGCTAATGATTTTAAGAAGAGTTCAGTCGCCAAAAGTCTTTTCCCAATTTTTTTTTTACTTATTCTATTATTTTCCTAGTGTTGAATCTTATCCCTTAATTTGGCGTTGATCGGGTATCATACCGAACACGACCCTGATCTTTTTGACGATGGTTAAATCTACGTCGGGAATGGAGAAGCTCTTAAAAGAACAGATATGCAAGAAATCGAAATGAAGCTTCTCAGAAGACGTCATTGCTCGTTTGACCACGTTCCAGAATGGATGATAATTGACTAGTAAGGGCACTACTGTTCAGTTAACTGGTAACTGGGCGTGATCATGTTGGTCGCCCTAAAATGAGATATAAAATATCTGTAAAAGTGCACTGAAACGGTGGTTTCGTTAATTATTACTGGAGAAAAGTTGTAGACAACTGATCTGAATGGAGAGAGCAAGTGCACAGCACATGTGATTGATTTAATGAAAAGGGGATTGAAGAATATATTAACAGAACAAAAGAACGAAGAATGAAGAGAAGGACCAGAAAATAGGTTTTTAAATGGACTTTTCAAATGGCTTTTAAGGGACAGTTGAACCTAATTAAGGATTAGCTTTGATCGTCAAAGGACGTTCCTAAAAAGAAACCATATTCTAACTGTATATTTTGAGTTCTCCTAAAACAACGATGCAGAAAGGTGTAATTAAAGTTATCGCGTCCTTATTTCGCTGATGCGTGGGGCGTGTTTTCAACTCATCAGCTTTCTTGCCAAGTCATCCTTTATGAAGTAAATAAAAGATTACAATTCACCGATTCTGGATAAACTGAATGATATGAGAAAAAGTTGGCCACCCAAAAAATTACACAAATGTAGTAAGAGATATCATAAAAAGAACATATTCAAAGTGCCCCATGTTCCAGCTTTTCATCGTGCCACCAAGAGCCAGAATTTGCTTCCGCTTGGCTTTCTAACAGTCTATAGTATTCTACTTCATTAAATGAGCACCTAGGAATTAAGTGCAATACCACCAAAGCCTAAACTTACGGACTGAATTCTGTGGAAGTATCAGAAATATTTTGTTTTCATTGGGTCATTTCGTGGGTGATATCTAACAGGAACAAATTTCCAAAATCAGTGTAAATTGACGAGTCCATATGGCATAATATTTGATTCTCAGGTCACATTCGCAGATAAACATTATAATTTCTAGCGCTCAAGCTAATTCCGTCTCAGTGTAATCTATGCACAAACGTAGAATTTGATTATTCTTCAACACTTAAACACAACGATGGAATGACGTTTTGGTCAGTTCATTATTAACGTCTTTCCTGGCAGTTATATTAGCACAAGTATCAATCAATTCTAAAGGAAGGGACTTTAATATGAAATATCAAAATAAGAACAAAGCTAAAGGGACGATTATGATCACGTATCTCTAATTTATGAATCTAGGACACGTACAACGGAAAATAACATTAAAACAAAATAGGAGGATAAAGAAAATATTTCATCATCATATACAAGGAAATAGACTTTGGATTCCCCCTCCCGCGAAAACTGCGCTTAGTCCGGTGGCTCCGAAAATAAAGAAACGATCATTTTTTTTTAAATAAGAACTTAGGTTGGATCCTTCGGCGGATATATAAGGCCGCATTTCCTTGAAGAAGGTAGTTTTAAAACTAGTGAATAAAGAGAATCGCACAGTTGAGAGCTGCAAGTTAAGAAAAGCCCCGACCACAGCCAAAATGAATTTGAATATGTGTTCAAAGGTAAGAAAGAATACTATCTTATTGCAAAAAAGTCACTAGAACCTGTCAATCTCTCTGAGCTTTCAGTACCAGAAAGCACTCATTATTTTACTAGTTCCCTCGCATCGTCATTTTCTGAACTTCTTTTTGTTGCAACAGGGGCAAAGGGTACTCCGTTTTAGTAAGAAGTTTTTTGCTAATACGCTATTCACTTTGCTTCTAATCCCCGTGGGGGACCAGCGAACGCTTTCTAATGATCGTATAGGCATTGGTTGAAATACAAGATGCGCAAAGTTTCCTAGGGTAAAGTTCTGAGGGTATCATGATATATGACACTCAACTTAAAATGGGAAGACCCACATAACAGAACGGAACAAAACTTAATTTATTAGCACTCCCAAGGGGGCTTTTTACTACCAAATAAGTTACATTAAAATTAAAATGCATTAAATCAACATACCAAGGAAATTTCTGGCTATCTGCCCTGTCTTACATAGGTCAGCTGGAAAGGCAGAAGTATTTCAGTGAAGCTATAATAGAAAACCGAAATAAGAACAAAACAGCAGCAAACCAAACTCACAACCGAAATCTTCGAAATTTGTTTCCTGGTACAGTAGTATGTATTGACTAATACAAACCTGGCTTCAAGGCTACCATCTGCCTCGCTCTCGGAAACATTTATCCTCGCACTGGTACTAAACAGTCCAGCTGAGTTAAAGTTATTTATTTGATATCGATCGTCGATCAGAGGATTGAGCGGCCAAACCACAATTACAAATGACTTGAAGAAAGCACTTGATAAATAAGCGATTTACCGTAACCAGTTGGGAGAATAATTAACAAATCTTGGCTGTTGACAACAACCTGTTGTATTGCCTCTTTTAGCTTTGGTTTGATTTTGAAGTTTTCTTCTCCTCTGGACCGCAAAACCGATTGAAAATGGCTCTCGAAGTCCATTTATCTTCCTCTTCATAAAGAAAATAAGGACAAGCATGCGTAGTTAAAGTGAGGCCCGTATATCGGGCCTGACTCTTACTGAGCATGCTCCAACTTCGAACTTTACCAGATCTCCCTTTCGCTTGGCCGTGGGAGATCTAGGTACGAGATAACAGCAAACCAAACTCAAACGGAAAGCTTCTAAATTTCTTTCCTTATACAGTAGCTTGTATTGACTAATACATTGGTTAGATGATTGATTGACTGATTGATTGATTGATTGATTGAATCGACTAAGTAATTATTTTAATTTATTTTCCGGCAGTTAATGTTTGTCCTCTTTGCTGCCACGTCGCCGCTAAACCAAACGATGGGTAAACCTTACCAGTCAACGGACCAAGACGAAACAGCGAAGCTTTTTTCCGAAGAAGGACTTCTACCAAGTCAAGACGAAAATGAAACAGTCGTGATAAGAAGCAAAAGGCAAGCTTTAACATCGTCAAACGGATGTGTGAACAGATGGCTTTACCGTCCAAACCACGGCGTCTATGAGGCTGAATGCAAAATTGGCTCCTTTGCTTGCCTGAGTAGCATAACTACGACGGGCTTTCCGAAATGTAATCCTGTGTATAAGAAAGTGAACAATTTTAGGTTCATAGCGAATTGCCTTTGTGCCTAGTAATAAGTCTGAAATTAACTTTGAGGAGATTCATAAGGAAAGGCTTCTATTCAAAACTGTAAATATATAAATATTTATGTTTTATTTATAATGTCTTCAATGTACATACACAAGTTGTAAAATTTGAGATTAATAATAAACAACTTAGATGAAATAGAACTGTGCCAGATGTGTGAAAAAGAAAAAAGAAAAAAGACACATGAGTTCGAAAACATCATTTTCATATATATTTAGCAATGATGTAATCCGACTATAATGCAAACCGGTCCAAAACACGCGTGTCGCGAAGCTCTTTATTAATCTCAGCACACGAGTACGGGCACGTGTGATATCTTATATTCCATTTCCTCGCACACTTCATACCTTACTTGCAAAACGTGGTGCGTTCCCTCGATAAAGAATCACAACTGCAACATTTATTAGGGGTTACAGTGGGGCGGAGGACATTTTCCATTTTTCGTTAACCTAGACTAGTTTTATTATTAAGTGACAGATACAACATAGCGAGACAGGTGACGTTGAATTGCTCGATTTTATGGAGCGAGCGGGAAAGTTTCAAGCCACTCTCTTTACTTATCGGTACCTTTTATTCCCTTCCTTCGTTGCGACGATGGCGACTAGCACAAAAACATATTTTCTTTGCTTCTCGGGAACCGGTTCAAGCATATTGCTTACGACATGCACCAAAATGCAGCCATGAACCTATATTTCTTGGAAATGTGGGAAATTTTGGGAGATTTCGCGATCCGTATCCGGGGGACTCCTGGATAGTCCGGAAAAGTTGAAATAAACCTGAGTTACCGACCCCTAAAGGCACTCCAAAGACAGTTTACTCCTTTTTTGACTTAACGGCCTTTTAACACCATAACGCTAAAAAAAAAAAAAAAAAAAAAAAAAAATTTTTGTGAAATCCATCGTCCTGCAAAGAAATAGCTCATCTTTCAGTTGTGTGTTCAGTGACCTGGCCTTCGAGTAGAAGCGAGGCTGGATGTGATCTTTCGCATGCGAATGTGCACTAGTTAACAACATGATTTAGATAAGAAAAGCAGTAAGATCTGTATCAAAACAAGGTCACCGCCAGCCTGTTTGCCATTCACAGGCCGGGTCACTGAAAATGCAACTGTAAAATTGGCTTCTGTGGAGCTTTTGACCCAAAATAACAACTCACATTTAAGCGTCTGGGAAAATGATGGTGATGATACTGAGCTAAACCGTGACCTTTGACTCAACTATAATATCTAATATTGCAATGTAATTAATGATTTTAAGAAGATTTCAGTCGCCAAAAGTCTTTTCCTTATTTTATTTTATTTTTTTTTTACTTATTCTATTATTTTCCTAGTGTTGAATCTTATCCCTTAATTTGGCGATGATCGGGTATCATACCGAACTCGACTCTGATCTTTTTGACGATGGTTAAGTCTACGTCGGGAATGGAGAAGTTCTTAAAAGAACAGATACGCAAGAAATCGAAATGAAGCTTCTCAGAAGACGTCATTGCTCGTTTGACCACGTTCCAGAATAGATGATAATTGACTAGTAAAGGAAATACTGTTCAGTTAACTGGTAACTGGGCGTGATCATGTTCGTCGCACTAAACTGAGATATAAAAATATCTGTAAAAGTGCACTGAAACGGTGGTTTCGTTAATTATTAATCAGGTGTGACTGCTTTAGTGTCAATTTTTTGTGTGGACGGATAAGAATACTTTTTAGAAAAAGAAGTCGTTGAGCACTCCTGAACTGAGCTATAAAATACCTGTAAAAGTGCACTCAGAAGTTGGTGGTATTAAATATCACTGGAAAATAGTTGTTGACAACTGGTCTGAATGGAGAGAGCGAGTGCACAGCACATGTGATTGATTTAATGAAAAGGGCATTGAAGAATATATTAACAGAACAAAAGAACGAAGAATGGAGAGATGGAGCAGAAAATAGGTTTTCAAATGGACTTTTCAATTGGCTTTTAAGGGACAGTTGAACCTAATTAAGAATTAGCTTCGATCGTCAAAGGACGTCCCTTAGCGCGTCCTTATTTCGCTGAAGCGTGGGGCGTGTCTTCAACTCATCAGCTTTCTTGCCAAGTCATCCTTTATGAAGTAAATAAAAGATTACAATTCACCGATTCTGGATAAACTGAATGAAACCCAAAAAAGTTACACAAATATAGTAAGAGATATCATAAAAAAAAAAACAAAAAAACATATTCAAAGTGCCCCATGTTCCAGCTTTTCATCATGCCACCAAGAGCCAGAATTTGCCACTTGGCTTTCTAACAGTCTATAGTATTCTTCTTCATTAAATTGAGCACCTGGGAATTCAGTGCAATACCAGCAATGCCTAAACGTACGGACTGAAACCTGTGGAAGTGTCAGTAATATTTTGTTTTCATTGGGTCATTTCGTGGGTGATATCTAACAGGAACAAATTTCCAAAATCAGTGTAAATTGACGAGTCCATATGGCATAATATTTGATTCTCAGGTCACATTCGCAGATAAACATTATAATTTCTAGCGCTCAAGCTAATTCCGTCTCAGTGTAATCTACGCACAAACGTAGAATTTGATTATTCTTCAAAACTTAAACACAACGATGGAATGACGTTTTGGTCAGTTCATTATTAACGTCTTTCCTGGCAGTTATATTAGCACAAGTATCAATCAATTCTAAAGGAAGGGACGTTAATTTGAAATATCAAAATAAGAACAAAGCTAAAGGGACGATTATGATCACGTATCTCTTATTTATGAATCTAGGACACGTACAACGGAAAATAACATTAAAACAAAATAGGAGGATAAAGAAAATATTTCATCATCATATACAAGGAAATAGACTTTGGATTCCCCCTCCCGCGAAAATTGCGCTTAGTCCGGTGGCTCCGAAAATAAAGAAACGACCGTTTTTTAAATTTAGAACTTAGGTTGGATCCTTCGGCGGATATATAAGGCCGCGTTTGGTTGAAGAAGGTAGTTTTAATCCTAGTGAATAAAGATAATCGCACAGTTGAGAGCTGCAAGTTAAGCAAAGCCCCGACCACTGCCAAAATGAATTTGAATATGTGTTCAAAGGTAAGAAAGAATACTATCTTATTGCAAAAAAGTCCCTAACAGCTGCCAATCTCTCTGAGCTTTCGGTACCAGAAAGCACTCATTGTTTTACTAGTTCCCTCGCAGCGTCATTTTCTGAACTTCTTTTCGTTGCAACAGGGGCAAAGGGTACTCCGTTCTAGTAAGAAGTTTTTTGCTAATACGCTATTCACTTTGCTTCTAATCCCCGTGGGGGACCAGCGAACGCTTTCTAATGATCGTATAGGCATTGGTTGAAATACAAGATGCGAAAAGGTTTCTAGGGTACAGTTCTGAGGGTATCATGATATATGACACTCAACTTAAAATGGGAAGACCCACATAACAGAACGGAACAAAACTTAATTTATTAGCACTCCCCAAGGGGGCTTTTTACCACTAAATAAGTCACATTAAAATTAAAATGCATTAAATCAACATACCAAGGAAATTTCTGGCTATCTGCCCTGTCTTACATAGGTCAGCTGGAAAGGCAGAAGTATTTCAGTGAAGCTATAATAGAAAACCTAAATAAGAACAAAACAGCAGCAAACCAAACTCACAACCGAAATCTTCGAAATTTGTTTCCTGGTACAGTAGTATGTATTGACTAATACAAACCTGGCTTCAAGGCTACCATCTGCCTCGCTCTCGGAAACATTTATCCTCGCACTGGTACTAAACAGTCCAGCTGAGTTAAAGTTATTTATTTGATATCGATCGTCGATCAGAGGATTGAGCGGCCAAACCACAATTACAATTGACTTGAAGAAAGCACTTGATAAATAAGCGATTTACCGTAACCAGTTGGGAGAATAATTAACAAATCTTGGCTGTTAACAACAACCTGTTGTATTGCCTCTTTTAGCTTTGGTTTCATTTTGAAGTTTTCTTCTCCGCTGGACCGCAAAACCGATTGAAAATGGCTCTCAAAGTCAATTTATCTTCCTCTTCATAAACAAAATAAGGACGAGCATGCGTAGTTAAAGTGAGGCCAGTATATCGGGTCTAACTCTTACTGAGCATGCTCCAAATTCGAACTTTACCAGATCTTTCTTTCGCTTGGCCGTGGGAGATCTAGGTACGAGATTACAGCAAACCAAACTCAAACGGAAATCTTCTAAATTTCTTTCCTTATACAGTAGTTTGTATTGACTAATACATTGATTAGATGATTGATTGACTGATTGATTGATTGATTGAATCGACTAAGTAATTATTTTAATTTATTTTCCGGCAGTTAATGTTTGTCCTCTTTGCTGCCACGTCGCTGCTAAACCAAACGATCGGTAAACCTTACCAGTCACAAGACCAAGACGAAAAAGCGAAGCTTTTTTCCGAAGAAGGACTTCTACCAAGTCAAGACGAAAATGAAACAGTCGTGATAAGAAGCAAAAGGCAAGCTTTAACATCGTCAAACGGATGTGTGAACAGATGGCTTTACCGTCCAAACTACGACGTCTATGAGGCTGAATGCAAAATTGACTCCTTTGCTTGCCTGAGTAGCATAACTACGACGGGCTTTCCGAAATGTAATCCTGTGTATAAGACAGTGAACAATTTTAGGTTCATAGCGAATTGCCTTTGTGCCTAGTAATAAGTCTGAAATTAACTTTGAGGAGATTCATAAGGAAAGGCTTCTATTCAAAACTGTAAATATATAAATATTTATGCTTTATTTATAATGTCTTTAATGTACATACACAAGTTGTAAAAATTGAGATTAATAATAAACAACTTAGATGAAATAGAACTGTGTCAGGTGTGTGAAATAGAAAGAAGAAAAGAGAAACATGAGTTCGAAAACATCATTTTCATATATATTTAGCAATGATGTAATCCGACTATAATGAAAACCGGTCCTACACACGAGTGTCGCGAAGCTCTTTATTAATCTCCGCACACGAGTACGGGAACGTGTGATGTCTTATATTCCATTTCCTCGCACACTTCATACCTTACTTGCAAAACGTGGTGCGTTCCCTCGATAAACAATCACAACTGCAACATTTATTAGAGGTTACAGTGGGGCGGAGGACATTTTCCATTTCTCCTTAACCTAGACTAGTTTTATTATTAACTGACAGATACAACATAGCGAGACAGGTGACGTTGAATTCCTTGATTTGATGGAGCGAGCGGGAATGTTTCAAGCCACTCTCTTTACTTATCGGTACCCTTTAGGCCCTTCAAAACATATTTTCTTTGCTTCTCGGGAACCGGTTGAAGCATATTGGTTACGACATGGACGAAAATGCAGCTATGAACCGATATTTCTTGGAATGGTGGGAAATCTTGGGAGATTTGGCGATCCGTATCAGGGGGACTCCTGGATAGTCCGGAAAAGTTGAAATAAACCTGAGTTGCCGACCGCTAAAGGCACTCCGAAGACAGTTTACTCCCTTTTTGACTTAACGGCCTTATAACATTATAACGCAAACAAAAAAAATTGTTGTTCATCTTTCAGTTGTGTGGTCAGTGACCTGGCCTTCGAGTGGAAGCGAGGCTGGAGGTGATCTTTCGCACGCAAATGTGGACTAGTTAGCATAAGAACAACATGATTTACATAAGAAAAGAAGTAAGATCTGTATCAAAACAAGATCACCGCCAGCCTCCTTGCCATTCACAGGCCTGGTCACTGAACATGCAACTGTAAAATGGGCTTCTGTGGAGCTTTTGACCGAAAATAACAACTCACATTTAAGCGTCTGGGGAAATGATGCTGATGATACTGAGCTGAACCATGACCTTTAACTCCACTATAATTGCTAATGATTTTAAGAAGATTTCAGTCGCCAAAAGTCTTTTTCCTAGTGTTGAATCTTATCCCTTAATTTGGCGTTGACCGGGTATCATACCGAACTCGACCCTGATCTTTTTGACGATGGTTAAGTCTACGTCGGGAATGGAGAAGTTCTTAAAAGAGCAGATACGCAAAAAATCGAAATGAAGCTTCTCAGAAGACGTCATTGCTCGTTTGACCAATTGACTAGTAAAGGCACTACTGTTCAGTTAACTGGTAATTGGACGTGATCATGTTGGTCGCGCTAAACTGAGATATAAAATACCTGTAAAAGTGCACTGAAACGGTGGTTTCGTTAATTATTACTGGAGAAAAGTTGTAGACAACTGGTCTGAATGGAGAGAGCAAGTGCACAGCTCATGTGATTGATTTCATGAAAAGGGCGTTGAAGAATACATTAACAGAACAAAGGAAGGAAGAATGGAGAGATGGAGCAGAAAATAGCTTTTAAAATGGACTTTTCAAATGGCTTTTAAGGGACAGTTGAACCTAATTAAGGATTAGCTTTGATCGTCAAAGGACGTTCCTAAAAGAAAACCATGCTCTAACGGTATATTTTGAGTTCTCCTAAAACAACGATGCAGAAAGGTGCAATTAAAGTTATCGCGTCCTTATTTCGCTGAAGCGTGGGGCGTGTCTTCAGCTCATCAGCTTTCTTGCGGCCAAGTCATCCTTTATGATGTAAATAAAAGATTACAATTCACCGATTCTGGATAAACTGAATGATATGAGAAAAAGTTGGTGACCCCAAAAAATTACACAAATATAGTAAGAGATATCATAAAAAAAAAAAACATATTCAAAGTGCCCCATGTTCCAGCTTTTCATCGTGCTACCAAGAGCCAGAATTCGCTTCCGCCTTGCTTTCTAACAATCTATAGTTTTCTTCTTCATTAAATTGAGCACCTAGGAATTAAGTGCAATACCACCAAAGCCTAAACTTACGGACTGAATTCTGTGGAAGTATCAGAAATATTTTGTTTTCATTGGGTCATTTCGTGGGTGATATCTAACAGGAACAAATTTCCAAAATCAGTGTAAATTTGCGAGTCCATATGGCATAATATTTGATTCTCAGGTCACATTCGCAGATAAAAATTATAATTTCTAGCGCTCAAGCTAATTCCGTCTCAGTGTGATCTACGCACAAACGTAGAATTTGATTATTCTTCAACACTTAAACACAACGATGGAATGACGTTTTGGTCAGTTCATTTTTGATGTCTTTCCTGGCAGTTATATTAGCACAAGTATCAATAAATTCTAAAGGAAGAGACTTTAATATGAAATATCAAAATAAGAACAAAGCTAAAGGGACGATTATGATCACTTATCTCACGTATATAATTTATGAATCTAGGACACGTACAACGGAAAATAACATTAAAACAAAATAGGAGGATAAAGAAAATATTTCATCATCATATACAAGGAAATAGACTTTGGATTCCCCCTCCCGCGAAAACTGCGCGTAGTCCGGTGGCTCCGAAAATAAAGAAACGACCGTTTTTTTAAATTTAGAACTTAGGTTGGATCCTTCGGCGGATATATAAGGCCGCGTTTGGTTGAAGAAGGTAGTTTTAATCCTAGTGAATAAAGATAATCGCACAGTTGAGAGCTGCAAGTTAAGCAAAGCCCCGACCACTGCCAAAATGAATTTGAATATGTGTTCAAAGGTAAGAAAGAATACTATCTTATTGCAAAAAAGTCCCTAACAGCTGCCAATCTCTCTGAGCTTTCGGTACCAGAAAGCACTCATTGTTTTACTAGTTCCCTCGCATCGTCATTTTCTGAACTTCTTTTCGTTGCAACAGGGTACTCCATTTTAGTAAGAAGTTTTTTGCTAATACGCTATTCACTTTGCTTCTAATCCCCGTAAGGGACCAGCGAACGCTTTCTAATGATCGTATAGGCATTGGTTGAAATACAAGATGCGCAAAGGTTCCTAGGGTAAAGTTCTGAGGGTATCATGATATATGACACTGAACTTAAAATGGGAAGACTTACATAACAGAACGGAACAAAACTTAATTTATTAGCACTCCCCAAGGGGGCTTTTTACTACTAAATAAGTTACATTAAAAGTAAAATGCATTAAATCAACGTACCAAGGAAATTATTTCTGGCTATCTGCCCTGTCTTAAAGAGGTCAGCTGGAAAGGCAGAAGTATTTTAGTGAAGCTATAATAGAAAACCTAAATAAGAACAAAACAGCAGCAAACCAAACTCACAACCGAAATCTTCCAAATTTGTTTCCTGGTACAGTAGTATGTATTGACTAATACAAACCTGGCTTCAAGGCTACCATCTGCCTCGCTCCCAGAAACATTTATCCTCGCACTGGTACTAAACAGTCCAGCTGAGTTAAAGTTATTTATAATTTATAATTAACAAATCTTGGCTGTTGACAACAACCTGCTGTATTGCCTCTTTTAGCTTTGGTTTGTTTTTGAAGTTTTCTTCTCCTCTGGACCGCAAAACCGATTGAAAATCGCTCTCGAAGTCCATTTATCTTCCTCTTCGTAAACAAAATAAGGACAAGCATGCGTAGTTAAAGTGAGGCCCGTATATCGGGCCTGACTCTTACTGAGCATGCTCCAAATTCGAACTTTACCAGATCTCCCTTTCGCTTGGCCGTGGGAGATCTAGGTACGAGATTATAGCAAACCAAACTCAAACGGAAATCTTCTAAATTTCTTTCCTTATACAGTAGTTTGTATTGACTAATACATTGATTAGATGATTGATTGACTGATTGATTGATTGATTGAATCGACTAAGTAATTATTTTAATTTATTTTCCGGCAGTTAATGTTTGTCCTCTCTGCTGCCACGTCGCTGTTAAACCAAACGATGGGTAAACCTTACCAGTCACAAGACCAAGACGAAAAAGCGAAGCTTTTTTCCGAAGAAGGACTTCTACCAAGTCAAGACGAAAATGAAACAGTCGTGATAAGAAGCAAAAGGCAAGCTTTAACATCGTCAAACGGATG
>JAEMWC010000496.1:287500-300000 GCA_016490735.1 Pachyseris speciosa
ATTTATTAGCACTCCCAAGGGGGGGCTTTTTACTACTAAATAAGTTACATTAAAATTAAAATGCATTAAATCAACGTACCAAGGAAATTTCTGGCTGTCTGCCCTGTCTTACAGAGGTCAGCTGGAAAGGCAGAAGTATTTCAGTGAAGGTATAATAGAAAACCGAAATAAGAACAAAACAGCAGGCAACCAAACTCACAACCGAAATCTTCGAAATTTGTTTCCTGGTACAGTAGTATGTATTGACTAATACAAACCTGGCTTCAAGGCTACCAGCTGCCTCGCTCCCGGAAACATTTATCCTCGCACTGGTATTAAACACTCCAACTGAGTTAAAGTTATTTATTTGATATCGATCGTCGATCAGAGGATTGAGCGGCGAAACCACAATTACAATTGACTTGAAGAAACCACTTGATAAATAAGCGATTTACCATACCCAGTTGGGAGAATAATTAACAAATCTTGGCTGTTGACAACAACCTGCTGTATTGCCTCTTTTAGCTTTGGTTTGATTTTGAAGTTTTCTTCTCCTCTGGACCGCAAAACCGATTGAAAATCGTTCTCGAAGTCCATTTATCTTCCTCTTCATAAAGAAAATAAGGACAAGCATGCGTAGTTAAAGTGAGGCCCGTATATCGGGCCTGACTCTTACTGAGCATGCTCCAACTTCGAACTTTACCAGATCTCCCTTTTCCTTGGTTGTGGGAGATCTAGGTACGAGATAACAGCAAACCAAACTCAAACGGAAATCTTCTAAATTTCTTTCCTTATACAGTAGCTTGTATTGACTAATACATTGATTAGATGATTGATTGACTGATTGATTGATTGATTGATTGATTAATTGATTGATTGATTGATTGAATCGACTAAGTAATTATTTTAATTTATTTTCCGGCAGTTAATGTTTGTCCTCTTTGCTGCCACGTCGCTGCTAAATCAAACGATGGGTAAACCTTACCAGTCACAAGACCAAGACGAAACAGCGAAGCTTTTTTCCGAAGAAGGACTTCTACCAAGTCAAGACGAAAATGAAACAGTCGTGATAAGAAGCAAAAGGCAAGCTTTAACATCGTCAAACGGATGTGTGAACAGATGGCTTTACCGTCCAAACCACGGCGTCTATGAGGCTGAATGCAAAATTGGCTCCTTTGCTTGCCTGAGTAGCATAACTACGACGGGCTTTCCGAAATGTAATCCTGTGTATAAGAAAGTGAACAATTTTAGGTTCATAGCGAATTGCCTTTGTGCCTAGTAATAAGTCTGAAATTAACTTTGAGGAGATTTATAAGGAAAGGCTTCTATTCAAAACTGTAAATATATAAATATTTATGTTTTATTTATAATGTCTTCAATGTACATACACAAGTTGTAAAATTTGAGATTAATAATAAACAACTTAGATGAAATAGAACTGTGTCAGGTGTTTGAAATAGAAAAAAGAAAAAAGAAACATGAGTTCGAAAACATCATTTTCATATATATTTAGCAATGATGTAATCCGACTATAATGCAAACCGGTCCTAACCACGCGTGTCGCGAAGCTCTTTATTAATCTCCGCACACGAGTACGTGCACGTTTGATGTCTTATATTCCATTTCCTCGCACACTTCATACCTTACTTGCAAAACCTGGTGCGTTCCCTCGATAAACAATCACAACTGCGACATTTATTAGGGGTTACAGTGGGGCGGAGGACATTTTCCATTTTTCCTTAACCTAGACTAGTTTTATTATTAACTGACAGATACAACATAGCGAGACAGGTGAAGTTCAATTGCTCGATTTGATGGAGCGAGCGGGAAAGTTTCAAGCCACTCTCTTTACTTATCGGTACCTTTTAGGCCATTCCTTCGTGGCGACGATGGCGACGAGCACAAAAACATATTTTCTTTGCTTCTCGGGAACCGGTTCAAGCATATTGGGTACGACATGCACCAAAATGCAGCCATGAACCGATATTTCTTGGAAATGTGGGACATTTTGGGAGATTTGGCGATCCGTATCCGGGGGACTCCTGGATAGTCCGGAAAAGTTGAAATAAACTTGAAGTAACGATCGCTGAAGGCACTCCGAAGACAGTTTACTCCCTTTTTGACTTAACGGCCTTTTAACACGATAACGCTAAAAAAAAAAAAAAAAAAAAAAAAAAAAAAAAAGAGAAAAAAGGATTTTGGTGAAATCCATCGTCCTGCAAAGAAATAGCTCATCTTTCAGTTGTGTGTTCAGTGACCTGGCCTTCGAGTAGAAGCGAGGCTGGAGATGATCTTTCGCATGCAAATATGGACTAGTTAACAACATGATTTACATACGAAAAGGCGTAAGATCTGTATCAAAACAAGGTCACCGCCAGCCTGCTTGCCATTCACAGGCCGGGTCACTGAAATAACAACTCACATTTAATCGTCTGGGAAAATGATGGTGATGATACTGAGCTAAACCGTGACCTTTGACTCAACTATAATTGCTAATATTGCAATGTAATTAATGATTTTAAGAAGATTTCAGTCGCCAAAAGTCTTTTCCCAAATTTTTTTTTTTGTACTTATTCTATTATTTTCCTAGTGTTGAATCTTATCCCTTAATTTGGCGTTGATCGGGTATCATAACAAACTCGACCCTGATCTTTTTGACGATGGTTAAATTATCATCGGGAATGGAGAAGTTCTTAAAAGAACAGATACGCAAGAAATCGAAATGAAGCTTCTTAGAAGACGTCATTGCTCGTTTGACCACGTTCCAGAATGGATGACAATTGACTAGTAAAGGCAATACTGTTCAGTTAACTGGTAACTGGGCGTGATCATGTTGGTCGCGCTAAACTGAGATATAAAAATATCTGTAAAAGTGCACTGAAACGGTGCTTTCGTTAATTATTACTGGAGAAAAGTTGTAGACAACTGGTCTGAATGGAGAGAGCAAGTGCACAGCACATGTGATTGATTTAATGAAAAGGGCATTGAAGAATATATTAACAAAACAAAAGAACGAAGAATGGAGAGATGGAGCAGAAATTAGCTTTTAAAATGGACTTTTCAAATGGCTTTTAAGGGACAGTTGAACCTAATTAAGAATTAGCTTCGATCGTCAAAGGACGTTCCTAAAAGGAAAGCATGTTCTAGCGGTATATTTTAAGCTCTCCTAAAACAAGGATGCAGAAAGGTTCAATTAAAGTTATGGCGTTCTTATTTCGCTGAAGCGTGGGGCGTGTCTTCAACTCATCAGCTTTCTTGCCAAGTCATCCTTTAGGAAGTAAATAAAGGATTACAATTCACTGATTCTGGATAAACTGAATGAAACCCAAAAAAATTACACAAATATAGGAAGAGATATCATATAAAAAAACATATTCAAAATGCCCCATGTTCCAGCTTTTCATCGTGCCACCAAGAGCCAGAATTAGCTTCCGCTTTGCTTTCTAAAGGTCTATAGTATTCTTCTTCATTAAATTGAGCACCTGGGAATTAAGTGCAATACCACCAATGCCTAAACGTACGGACTGAATTCTGTGGAAGTATCAGTAATATTTTGTTTTCATTGGGTGATTACGTGGGTGATATCTAACAGGAACAAATCTCCAAAATCAGTGTAAATTTGCGAGTCCATATGGCATAATATTTGATTCTCAGGTCACATTCGCAGATAAACATTATAATTTCTAGCGCTCAAGCTAATTCCGTCTGTAATCTACACACAAACGTAGAATTTGATTATTCTTCAACACTTAAACACAATGATGAAATGATGTTTTGGTCAGTTCATTATTAACGTCTTTCCTGGCAGTTACATTAGTACATGTAACAATCAATTCTAAAGGAAGGGACGTTAATATGAAATATCAAAATAAGAACAAAGCTAAAGGGACGATTATGATCACGTATCTCTAATTTATGAATCTAGGACACGTACAACGGAAAATAACATTAAAACAAAATAGGAGGATAAAGAAAATATTTCATCATTATACACAAGGAAATAGACTTTGGATTCCCCCTCCCGCGAAAATTGCGCTTAGTCCGGTGGCTCCGAAAATAAAGAAACGACCGTTTTTTTAAATTTAGAACTTAGGTTGGATCCTTCGGCGGATATATAAGGCCGCATTTGCTTGAAGAAGGTAGTTTTAATACTAGTGAATAAAGAGAATCGCACAGTTGAGAGCTGCAAGTTAAGAAAAGCCCCGACCACAGCCAAAATGAATTTGAATATGTGTTCAAAGGTAAGAAAGAATACTATCTGATTGCAAAAAAGTCACTAGCACCTGCCAATCTCTCTGAGCTTTCAGTACCAGAAAGCACTCATTATTTTACTAGTTCCCTCGCATCGTCATTTTCTGAACTTCTTTTCGTTGCAACAGGGGCAAAGGGTACTCCGTTTTAGTAAGAAGTTTTTTGCTAATACGCTATTCACTTTGCTTCTAATCCCCGTGGGGGACCAGCGAACGCTTTCTAATGATCGTATAGGCATTGGTTGAAATACAAGATGCGCAAAGGTTCCTAGGGTAAAGTTCTGAGGGTATCATGATATATGACACTCAACTGAAAATGGGAAGACCCACATAACAGAACGGAACAAAACTTAATTTATTAGCACTCCCAAGGGGGCTTTTTACTACTAAATAAGTTACATTAAAATTAAAATGCATTAAATCAACGTACCAAGGAAATTTCTGGCTATCTGCCCTGTCTTACAGAGGTCAGCTGGAAAGGCAGAAGTATTTCAGTGAAGGTATAATAGAAAACCGAAATAAGAACAAAACAGCAGGCAACCAAACTCACAACCGAAATCTTCGAAATTTGTTTCCTGGTACAGTAGTATGTATTGACTAATACAAACCTGGCTTCAAGGCTACCAGCTGCCTCGCTCCCGGAAACATTTATCCTCGCACTGGTTTTAAACACTCCAACTGAGTTAAGGTTATTTATTTGATATCGATCGTCGATCAGAGGATTGAGCGGCCAAACCACAATTACAATTGACTTGAAGAAAGCACTTGATAAATGAGCGATTTACCGTAACCAGTTGGGAGAGTAATTAACAAATCTTGGCTGTTGACAACAACCTGCTGTATTGCCTCTTTTAGCTTTGGTTTGATTTTGAAGTTTTCTTCTCCTCTGGACCGCAAAACCGATTGAAAATGGCTCTCGAAGTCCATTTATCTTCCTCTTCATAAAGAAAATAAGGACAAGCATGCGTAGTTAAAGTGAGGCCCGTATATCGGGCCTGACTCTTACTGAGCATGCTCCAACTTCGAACTTTACCAGATCTCCCTTTCGCTTGGCCGTGGGAGATCTAGGTACGAGATAACAGCAAACCAAACTCAAACGGAAAGCTTCTAAATTTCTTTCCTTATACAGTAGCTTGTATTGACTAATACATTGGTTAGATGATTGATTGACTGATTGATTGATTGATTGATTGATTGAATCGACTAAGTAATTATTTTAATTTATTTTCCGGCAGTTAATGTTTGTCCTCTTTGCTGCCACGTCGCTGCTAAACCAAACGATGGGTAAACCTTACCAGTCACAAGACCAAGACGAAACAGCGAAGCTTTTTTCCGAAGAAGGACTTCTACCAAGTCAAGACGAAAATGAAACAGTCGTGATAAGAAGCAAAAGGCAAGCTTTAACATCGTCAAACGGATGTGTGAACAGATGGCTTTACCGTCCAAACCACGGCGTCTATGAGGCTGAATGCAAAATTGGCTCCTTTGCTTGCCTGAGTAGCATAACTACGACGGGCTTTCCGAAATGTAATCCTGTGTATAAGAAAGTGAACAATTTTAGGTTCATAGCGAATTGCCTTTGTGCCTAGTAATAAGTCTGAAATTAACTTTGAGGAGATTTATAAGGAAAGGCTTCTATTCAAAACTGTAAATACATAAATATTTATGTTTTATTTATAATGTCTTCAATGTACATACACAAGTTGTAAAATTTGAGATTAATAATAAACAACTTAGATGAAATAGAACTGTGTCAGGTGTTTGAAATAGAAAAAAGAAAAAAGAAACATGAGTTCGAAAACATCATTTTCATATATATTTAGCAATGATGTAATCCGACTATAATGCAAACCGGTCCTAACCACGCGTGTCGCGAAGCTCTTTATTAATCTCCGCACACGAGTACGGGCACGTTTGATGTCTTATATTCCATTTCCTCGCACACTTCATACCTTGCTTGCAAAACGTGGTGCGTTCCCTCGATAAACAATCACAACTGCAACATTTATTAGGGGTTACAGTGGGGCGGGGAACATTTTCCATTTTCCCTTAACCTAGACTAGTTTTATTATTAACTGACAGATACAACATAGCGAGACAGGTGAAGTTCAATTGCTCGATTTGATGGAGCGAGCGGGAAAGTTTCAAGCCACTCTCTTTACTTATCGGTACCATTTAGGCCCTTCCTAACGGTGACGATGGCGACGAGCACAAAAACATATTTTCTTTGCTTCTCGGGAACCGGTTCAAGCATATTGGGTACGACATGCACCAAAATGCAGCCATGAACCGATATTTATTGGAATGGTGGGAAATCGTGGGAGATTTGGCGATCCGTATCCGGGGGACTCCTGGATAGTCCGGAAAAGTTGAAATAAACTTGAATTGCCGATCGCTGAAGGCACTCCGAAGACGGTTTACTCCCTTTTTGATTTAACGGCCTTATAACACCATAACGCAAAAAAAAAAGCTTAAATGTGAGTTGCTATTTTGGGTCAAAAGCTCCACAGTGACCTGGCCTTCGAGTAGAAGTGAGGCTGGAGGTGATCTTTCGCATGCAAATGTGGACTAGTTAGCAGAAGAACAACATGATTTACATAAGAAAAGCAGTAAGATCGGTATCAAAACAAGATCACCGCCAGCCTCCTTGCCATTCACAGGCCCGGTCACTGAACATGCAGTGGAGCTTTTGACCCAAAATAGCAACTCACATTTAAGCGTCTGGGGAAATGATGCTGACGATACTGAGCTAAACCATGACCCTTAACTCCACTATAATTGCTAATTATTTTAAGAAGATTTCAGTCGCCAAAAGTCTTTTGCCCTTTTTTTTTTTTACTTATTGTAGTGTTGAATCTTATCCCTTAATTTGGCGTTGATCGGGTATCATACCGAACTCGACCCTGATCTTTTTGACGATGGTTAAATCTACGTCGGGAATGGAGAAGTTCTTAAAGAGCAGATACGGAAGAAATCGAAATGAAGCTTCTCAGAAGACGTCATTGCTCGTTTAACCACGTTATGTTCCAGAATGGATGACAATTGACTAGTAAAGGCACTACTGTTCAGTTAACTGGTAATTGGACGTGATCATGTTGGTCGCGCTAAACTGAGATATAAAATATCTGTAAAAGTGCACTGAAACGGTGGTTTCGTTTATTATTACTGGAGAAAAGTAGACAACTGGTCTGAATGGAGAGAGCAAGTGCACAGCACATGTGATTGATTTAATGAAAAGGGCATTGAAGAATATATTAACAGAACAAAAGAACGACGAATGGAGAGAAGGAGCAGAAAATAGCTTTTAAAATGGACTTTTCAAATGGATTTTAAAGGACAGTTGAACCTAATTAAGGATTAGCTTCGATCGTGAAAGGACGTTCCTGAAAGGAAAGCATGTTCTAACGGGATATTTTGAGTTCTCCTAAAACAACGATACAGAAAGGTGTAATTAAAGTGCCCCTAACCCCCAAAATTTTTTTCGCCTAAAGAAATGTACTTATCATTCGAAGTATTTCGGCGAAAGAATTATTGAATTTGGTTGAATCCTCGATTTTTTATGGACAGCCAAAGTCTCATTCAATTTGTTTCACGGCCGAGTAAAAGGGAGTCTGGGTCCAACGAGGTAGGTGACGTCATCCAGGGAACGATTGAAAGATAGCTTCTCAGTCAATCTCTGTTTTTGCAAGCGTTTCTTGGGGTCGTCCAAGCACATATTGGAGGGTAAAAGCCTGGCAGTAGTCAAAATTGTGTTGGAATCGTGTCCTCGGAGTCAGAGTCAGGCTATGTGTAGGGTGAAGACGAAATTAACTTCATTTCTGAAGTGGAACTAGAACGGAATCGGCGAGGAGCTCGAAGGAGCCTCATGGTTATGAAGACCAAGAATGGACAGTAAGATTCGCGGAAGAAGAGAAGACGAAAAAGATTAACTTTGTTTATAAGTGTTATCTGCCGTACCTAGTAGTTCTGTGTACGCTGCTGGTGAGCAAAAGCTTTGATTTAACATTTCAATCTTGAACGACCGAGTACCCGTGCATCGGCAATGGCAATACACCTTATTCCAAAATGGCGGCCGCTCGGAATGATCTGGGGAGAGCAGCGCGGAAACGAGGCATCGAGGGCCAAGTCATAGTCAAGTATATAAACAGCAACGGCGTTCGTAGTATCTATCAGGAGAATTGAAGACATCCCTGGCAGTTCGTTGAACGGATGGGATCCTAATAAGTTGAAAAATGCTTAACTAAAATTTTGGTTCAAGCGTCGTGGTGATTCTTGTAATGGTTTACGTAATTACCAAAGCACAATTTTGTAAACGGTAAGTGATATAGTGATTTTGCTGTCGGAAACGCCGACCTTGCTAAGGCTGAGTATTATTTGAATTAAAAGGCCGACTATCTTTTAGTCGACCCATGCTTCGAGCCACTTGGCCCAGGGAAGCTGACTACAGCACTACAGACATGTAGAAAAAATATTTACCCGGGATTAACTTAACCAAAATTTTATTTGCTTGGAACGCTAAAATGGAGATTTTTTTTTTCTCGGAAATGTAGTTCAGAAAATCAGAAATAATAGTTCAAAATAGTCAGCAAACTGAAAATAAATGGCCAAGTTACCTGTACGCGAGTTATGTGCTTATGCTTACAAACACACCACATTTGACTGACAACACTAAACAGAGTAAATGCACTACACTGTCCCATATGTGAAAGTCTTTTGTCTTGTTGTTCACACACTCCACGTGGATTTGAAGGGAGACAATTTGTTTCCTCAGAGGTCATTTGACCTTTGGTTCAAATAAAAAGTGCCCCATGGAAAGTTGACTAATAAATGTTTTGGCACCCCCAGGTGAGATTCCAATGAGCTCCTTCAGATTGGTATGCCGGTTTTTATACGAGCTATAAAAAGAACACTGTTTAAACAAAGACTCTTAGGCATTTGACAGCAGAGCTCACTGCAGTCAATTATGAACCTGGTAGAAGGATATTTATCTTTAAAATCAGCAGGCATGTGGTCATTGATCTTTGCCATAGAGGGTCATACTGAAATGATGCTGACCTTCAGAAAGCTTATTGCCTTGGTCTTCCTTGTTCAGGGGCATCTTCATCATTTCTCTAATTCATATTTGCTACATCATGAGAAGGTGAATGCCAATAATTAATGTTTTCACCTTCTTTTACCGGATTTAACCACTGAATTATACTCTTGAAAATGTCTCTATTGGGAAATCCAGAATAAAAAGCCAAATCTTTAACTAACTTCATAAATCTATCGACACTAAATACTTTTGATTGTAAATCTTGGAAATATCCGCCTCGAATTGTGTGAGTTTTTCAGTAAGCTCGGCTTTCTCACAGTCCAGATCATGGACAGCTTTCTCACAGTCGTTTTATAGCTCCCTAGAATCTCTATCAGGAGTAAATATCTGAATCACGATGTCTTGGTTGATGACAGTAGGTCAGGAGTTGCTGAGGTTTTCCTCAGTCTTTTTCGTTTGATCGGACCACTATCCTTTGGTGCTTTTCGTTTTACGAGCGAACACTTCTTCCACGGAAAAGCGGATGGTACAGCAGTAGTTTTCAAAGTTTTCTCGCGACCAGCAAACGAACAAATATAACTCGAAGACTTGAAGTGGCGCAAACATACCCTTGATCGAGGGAGTTAATTCCAAGATCTCTTCGTATGGCAACAATCCATTCGGCTTGAATACACTACACGTCGGTCTTCTGGAAACTTCTGATAAGAGATTTTCACACCATTTTTCCACATAAATGTTCTTAGGACAGAATGGAATAGAGCAATTTTGAAGCATGATCGCTCACGATTACCATATGTAAACACCACAAGATTTTCACGCCGGCCCTCGATGCCTCGTTTCCGTGCTGCTCTCCCCAGATCATTCCGAGCGGCAGCCATTTTGGAATAAGGTGTATTGTGCAGCGGTTTGAAAACAATAATTGTTATTTTATATAAACGGCGCACATCCGACTTTAGATCGGTATTTTAAACGAACATCAGCAATTAATTGTGGAAGTGCCTATTTATGGGAGAGTCTTTATTTATGGTATCTATTCAAAGAAGGCAGAGATAGATTTGACAAGAGAACGGAAAGTGAGCTCAGCCGACGCGAATTACGTGACTTGAGGATTAGCTGAACTTCTAGTTATCCTCAGGCAGTACTGTGAACGAAGTCAAGTCAAGGTAAAATAAAATAAATATAGCTTACTGCAATTAAAATTTGAGGCTACGTATTCGAGTAAACTGTTGGTTGGAAATAAGCGAACGCAACTTCGCGATGCGAGAATAATTTGCATATATCCGATGTAAACAAACTGACACAAATTTAGACGCGATTGGATATATTTTACTACATGTAGCTCCATTTGAACATGAAGTTCGAGTGGCACCATCGTCTAAATCAACTAAATTCGGTGAAGTTAATCAATTTGATTTGTAAACACTTCAAGTTTTCTTAGCAGTCTACAATGTATTGATCAGTGACATGGGCTTCTGTCAATGAATTAGCATGGCCTCTGAAATATATTTTGATTGTTGACGTTGGAAACCGGTTTTAATAGAGCGCTTGTGTCGAAGACTGTAGGACTCATGAAGCCGAAAAATTTAAAGGAAGTTAGATTGATGAGGTTTTCCTAAAGGTACATATCGAGGGACAATTATTTTAGCTGCCATTACATTCTGGACTACTTTGTGTCGCTGCGGTTAAATCCTTTGCGTATCCGATACGCAGCACACGGAATATCATCACTATACAATAAACGAGTTTTAAAGAGGAGATCTTTTCACTGAACGGACTCATTGGAATTTTCTGTTTTCACCGTATAATAGGGCATAAAATGCTTGTGAGATCAGCCGATGGGAATATGTTTATTTCACGAACAGCCGGTCTGTTTTTGGCTCATTCGTTTGCAAAACATCAAATCTTCTCTTAGGAGAGACATGTTACAGGTGACAATACTATGAATATAAATTATCGGTTAAAATCATGTCTTATTTGCCCTCAGAGGTAGAATTATTGAGCTTCCTTCAAAGAACTTTGTAAGCGGAACAGAACTTCCGTTCCCGGGATGACGTCATACAAGCGTTGAACCCAATCTCCCTTAACTCGGTCGTGAAACAAAATGGCGGCGTTTTTGGTCGTAATTTCGAGACTTTACCGGGGCACAGAAAAGCGAAGATTCAACCGAATCAAAATTTTTTTCACGGTTGTGCTTCTAATTCAGAGACGAATCATTTAAAATAAAAAAATTTTGCGGTTAGGGGCACTTTAAAGTTATCGCGTCCTTATTTCGCTGAAGCGTGGGGCGTGTCTTCAACTCATCAGCTTTCTTGCGGCCAAGTCATCCTTTATGAAGTAAATAAAAGATTACAATTCACCGATTCTGGATAAACTGAATGATATGAGAAAAAGTTGGTAACCCAAAAAAATTACACTAATATAGTAAGAGATATCATAAAAAAAACATATTCAAAGTGCCCCATGTTCCAGCTTTTCATCGTGCTAGCAAGAGCCAGAATTTGCTTCCGCTTGGCTTTCTAAGAGTCTACAGTATTCTTCTTCATTAAATTGAGCACCTAGGAATTAAGTGCAATACCACCAAAGCCTAAACTTACGGACTGAATTCTGTGGAAGTATTAGAAATATTTTGTTTTCATTGGGTCATTTCGTGGGTGATATCTAACAGGAACAAATTTCCAAAATCAGTGTAAATTTGCGAGTCCATATGGCATAATATTTGATTCTCAGGTCACATTCGCAGATAAAAATTATAATTTCTAGCGCTCAAGCTAATTCCGTCTCAGTGTGATCTACGCACAAACGTAGAATTTGATTATTCTTCAACACTTAAACACAACGATGGAATGACGTTTTGGTCAGTTTATTTTTGACGTCTTTCCTGGCAGTTATATTAGCACAAGTATCAATAGATTCTAAAGGAAGAGACTTTAATATGAAATATCAAAATAAGAACAAAGCTAAAGGGACGATTATGATCACGTATCTCTAATTTATGAATCTATTACACCTCTCGATAAACAAACACAACTCCACGTGGCAACATTTATTAGGGTTTACAGTGGGGCGGGGGACATTTTCCATTTGGATTTTTTGGGGGATCAGGGTTGGCGCAGTGGTGAGAGCGCTCGCCTTCCACCAATGTGTCCCGGGTTCGATTCCCGGAGTCGCCGTCATAAGTGGGCTGAGTTTGTTGGTTCTCTACACTGCTCCGAGAGGTTTTTCTCCGTGTACTCCGG
>JAEMWC010000496.1:302500-310000 GCA_016490735.1 Pachyseris speciosa
AATCTTTTATTGACCAAGCTTGTTCGGTCAAGATGGCGGGATAATAAGTCATATACATTTCATTCTGGTAACATTCGCAGATAAAAATTATAATTTGTAGCGCTCAAGCTAATTCCGTCTGTAATCTACGCACAAACGTAGAATTTGATTATTCTTCAACACTTAAACACATTGCTGGAATGACGTTTTGGTCAGTTAATTATTGACGTCTTTCCTGGCAGTTATATTAGCACATGTAACAATCAATTCTAAAGGAAGGGACTTTAATATGAAATATCAAAATAAGAACAAAGCTAAAGGGACGATTATGATCACGTATCTCTAATTTATGAATCTAGGACACGTACAACGGAAAATAATATGTAAACAAAATAGGAGGATAAAGAAAATATTTCATCATTATACACAAGGAAATAGACTTTGGATTCCCCCTCCCGCGAAAACTGCGCTTTGTCCGGTGGCTCCGAAAATAAAGAAACGATCATTTTTTTTAAATTTAGAACTTAGGTTGGATCCTTCGGCGGATATATAAGGCCGCATTTGCTTGAAGAAGGTAGTTTTAATACTAGTGAATAAAGAGAATCGCACAGTTGAGAGCTGCAAGTTAAGAAAAGCCCCCACCACAGCCAAAATGAATTTGAATATGTGTTCAAAGGTAAGAAAGAATACTATCTTATTTCAAAAAAGTCACTAGCACCTTCCAATCTCTCTGAGCTTTCAGTATTAGAAAGCACTCGTTATTTTACTAGTTCCCTCGCATCGTCATTTTCTGAACTTCTTTTCGTTGCAACAGGGGCAAAGGGTACTCCGTTTTAGTAAGAAGTTTTTTGCTAATACGCTATTCACTTTGCTTCTAATCCCCGTGGGGGACCAGCGAACGCTTTCTAATGATCGTATAGGCATTGGTTGAAATACAAGATGCGCAAAGGTTCCTAGTGTAAAGTTCTGAGGGTATCATGATATATGACACTCAACTGAAAATGGGAAGACCCACATAACAGAACGGAACAAAACTTAATTTATTAGCACTCCCAAGGGGGGGCTTTTTACTACTAAATAAGTTACATTAAAATTAAAATGCATTAAATCAACGTACCAAGGAAATTTCTGGCTATCTGCCCTGTCTTACAGAGGTCAGCTGGAAAGGCAGAAGTATTTCAGTGAAGGTATAATAGAAAACCGAAATAAGAACAAAACAGCAGGCAACCAAACTCACAACCGAAATCTTCGAAATTTGTTTCCTGGTACAGTAGTATGTATTGACTAATACAAACCTGGCTTCAAGGCTACCAGCTGCCTCGCTCCCGGAAACATTTATCCTCGCACTGGTATTAAACACTCCAACTGAGTTAAAGTTATTTATTTGATATCGATCGTCGATCAGAGGATTGAGCGGCGAAACCACAATTACAATTGACTTGAAGAAACCACTTGATAAATAAGCGATTTACCATACCCAGTTGGGAGAATAATTAACAAATCTTGGCTGTTGACAACAACCTGCTGTATTGCCTCTTTTAGCTTTGGTTTGATTTTGAAGTTTTCTTCTCCTCTGGACCGCAAAACCGATTGAAAATCGTTCTCGAAGTCCATTTATCTTCCTCTTCATAAAGAAAATAAGGACAAGCATGCGTAGTTAAAGTGAGGCCCGTATATCGGGCCTGACTCTTACTGAGCATGCTCCAACTTCGAACTTTACCAGATCTCCCTTTTGCTTGGTTGTGGGAGATCTAGGTACGAGATAACAGCAAACCAAACTCAAACGGAAATCTTCTAAATTTCTTTCCTTATACAGTAGCTTGTATTGACTAATACATTGATTAGATGATTGATTGACTGATTGATTGATTGATTGATTGATTAATTGATTGATTGATTGATTGAATCGACTAAGTAATTATTTTAATTTATTTTCCGGCAGTTAATGTTTGTCCTCTTTGCTGCCACGTCGCTGCTAAATCAAACGATGGGTAAACCTTACCAGTCACAAGACCAAGACGAAACAGCGAAGCTTTTTTCCGAAGAAGGACTTCTACCAAGTCAAGACGAAAATGAAACAGTCGTGATAAGAAGCAAAAGGCAAGCTTTAACATCGTCAAACGGATGTGTGAACAGATGGCTTTACCGTCCAAACCACGGCGTCTATGAGGCTGAATGCAAAATTGGCTCCTTTGCTTGCCTGAGTAGCATAACTACGACGGGCTTTCCGAAATGTAATCCTGTGTATAAGAAAGTGAACAATTTTAGGTTCATAGCGAATTGCCTTTGTGCCTAGTAATAAGTCTGAAATTAACTTTGAGGAGATTTATAAGGAAAGGCTTCTATTCAAAACTGTAAATATATAAATATTTATGTTTTATTTATAATGTCTTCAATGTACATACACAAGTTGTAAAATTTGAGATTAATAATAAACAACTTAGATGAAATAGAACTGTGTCAGGTGTTTGAAATAGAAAAAAGAAAAAAGAAATATGAGTTCGAAAACATCATTTTCATATATATTTAGCAATGATGTAATCCGACTATAATGCAAACCGGTCCTAACCACGCGTGTCGCGAAGCTCTTTATTAATCTCCGCACACGAGTACGTGCACGTTTGATGTCTTATATTCCATTTCCTCGCACACTTCATACCTTACTTGCAAAACCTGGTGCGTTCCCTCGATAAACAATCACAACTGCGACATTTATTAGGGGTTACAGTGGGGCGGAGGACATTTTCCATTTTTCCTTAACCTAGACTAGTTTTATTATTAACTGACAGATACAACATAGCGAGACAGGTGAAGTTCAATTGCTCGATTTGATGGAGCGAGCGGGAAAGTTTCAAGCCACTCTCTTTACTTATCGGTACCTTTTAGGCCATTCCTTCGTGGCGACGATGGCGACGAGCACAAAAACATATTTTCTTTGCTTCTCGGGAACCGGTTCAAGCATATTGGGTACGACATGCACCAAAATGCAGCCATGAACCGATATTTATTGGAATGGTGGGAAATCGTGGGAGATTTGGCGATCCGTATCCGGGGGACTCCTGGATAGTCCGGAAAAGTTGAAATAAACTTGAATTGCCGATCGCTGAAGGCACTCCGAAGACGGTTTACTCCCTTTTTGATTTAACGGCCTTATAACACCATAACGCAAAAAAAAAGCTTAAATGTGAGTTGCTATTTTGGGTCAAAAGCTCCACAGTGACCTGGCCTTCGAGTAGAAGTGAGGCTGGAGGTGATCTTTCGCATGCAAATGTGGACTAGTTAGCAGAAGAACAACATGATTTACATAAGAAAAGCAGTAAGATCGGTATCAAAACAAGATCACCGCCAGCCTCCTTGCCATTCACAGGCCCGGTCACTGAACATGCAGTGGAGCTTTTGACCCAAAATAGCAACTCACATTTAAGCGTCTGGGGAAATGATGCTGACGATACTGAGCTAAACCATGACCCTTAACTCCACTATAATTGCTAATTATTTTAAGAAGATTTCAGTCGCCAAAAGTCTTTTGCCCTTTTTTTTTTTTTACTTATTGTAGTGTTGAATCTTATCCCTTAATTTGGCGTTGATCGGGTATCATACCGAACTCGACCCTGATCTTTTTGACGATGGTTAAATCTACGTCGGGAATGGAGAAGTTCTTAAAAGAGCAGATACGGAAGAAATCGAAATGAAGCTTCTCAGAAGACGTCATTGCTCGTTTAACCACGTTATGTTCCAGAATGGATGACAATTGACTAGTAAAGGCACTACTGTTCAGTTAACTGGTAATTGGACGTGATCATGTTGGTCGCGCTAAACTGAGATATAAAATATCTGTAAAAGTGCACTGAAACGGTGGTTTCGTTTATTATTACTGGAGAAAAGTAGACAACTGGTCTGAATGGAGAGAGCAAGTGCACAGCACATGTGATTGATTTAATGAAAAGGGCATTGAAGAATATATTAACAGAACAAAAGAACGACGAATGGAGAGAAGGAGCAGAAAATAGCTTTTAAAATGGACTTTTCAAATGGATTTTAAAGGACAGTTGAACCTAATTAAGGATTAGCTTCGATCGTGAAAGGACGTTCCTGAAAGGAAAGCATGTTCTAACGGGATATTTTGAGTTCTCCTAAAACAACGATACAGAAAGGTGTAATTAAAGTGCCCCTAACCCCCAAAATTTTTTTCGCCTAAAGAAATGTACTTATCATTCGAAGTATTTCGGCGAAAGAATTATTGAATTTGGTTGAATCCTCGATTTTTTATGGACAGCCAAAGTCTCATTCAATTTGTTTCACGGCCGAGTAAAAGGGAGTCTGGGTCCAACGAGGTAGGTGACGTCATCCAGGGAACGATTGAAAGATAGCTTCTCAGTCAATCTCTGTTTTTGCAAGCGTTTCTTGGGGTCGTCCAAGCACATATTGGAGGGTAAAAGCCTGGCAGTAGTCAAAATTGTGTTGGAATCGTGTCCTCGGAGTCAGAGTCAGGCTATGTGTAGGGTGAAGACGAAATTAACTTCATTTCTGAAGTGGAACTAGAACGGAATCGGCGAGGAGCTCGAAGGAGCCTCATGGTTATGAAGACCAAGAATGGACAGTAAGATTCGCGGAAGAAGAGAAGACGAAAAAGATTAACTTTGTTTATAAGTGTTATCTGCCGTACCTAGTAGTTCTGTGTACGCTGCTGGTGAGCAAAAGCTTTGATTTAACATTTCAATCTTGAACGACCGAGTACCCGTGCATCGGCAATGGCAATACACCTTATTCCAAAATGGCGGCCGCTCGGAATGATCTGGGGAGAGCAGCGCGGAAACGAGGCATCGAGGGCCAAGTCATAGTCAAGTATATAAACAGCAACGGCGTTCGTAGTATCTATCAGGAGAATTGAAGACATCCCTGGCAGTTCGTTGAACGGATGGGATCCTAATAAGTTGAAAAATGCTTAACTAAAATTTTGGTTCAAGCGTCGTGGTGATTCTTGTAATGGTTTACGTAATTACCAAAGCACAATTTTGTAAACGGTAAGTGATATAGTGATTTTGCTGTCGGAAACGCCGACCTTGCTAAGGCTGAGTATTATTTGAATTAAAAGGCCGACTATCTTTTAGTCGACCCATGCTTCGAGCCACTTGGCCCAGGGAAGCTGACTACAGCACTACAGACATGTAGAAAAAATATTTACCCGGGATTAACTTAACCAAAATTTTATTTGCTTGGAACGCTAAAATGGAGATTTTTTTTTTCTCGGAAATGTAGTTCAGAAAATCAGAAATAATAGTTCAAAATAGTCAGCAAACTGAAAATAAATGGCCAAGTTACCTGTACGCGAGTTATGTGCTTATGCTTACAAACACACCACATTTGACTGACAACACTAAACAGAGTAAATGCACTACACTGTCCCATATGTGAAAGTCTTTTGTCTTGTTGTTCACACACTCCACGTGGATTTGAAGGGAGACAATTTGTTTCCTCAGAGGTCATTTGACCTTTGGTTCAAATAAAAAGTGCCCCATGGAAAGTTGACTAATAAATGTTTTGGCACCCCCAGGTGAGATTCCAATGAGCTCCTTCAGATTGGTATGCCGGTTTTTATACGAGCTATAAAAAGAACACTGTTTAAACAAAGACTCTTAGGCATTTGACAGCAGAGCTCACTGCAGTCAATTATGAACCTGGTAGAAGGATATTTATCTTTAAAATCAGCAGGCATGTGGTCATTGATCTTTGCCATAGAGGGTCATACTGAAATGATGCTGACCTTCAGAAAGCTTATTGCCTTGGTCTTCCTTGTTCAGGGGCATCTTCATCATTTCTCTAATTCATATTTGCTACATCATGAGAAGGTGAATGCCAATAATTAATGTTTTCACCTTCTTTTACCGGATTTAACCACTGAATTATACTCTTGAAAATGTCTCTATTGGGAAATCCAGAATAAAAAGCCAAATCTTTAACTAACTTCATAAATCTATCGACACTAAATACTTTTGATTGTAAATCTTGGAAATATCCGCCTCGAATTGTGTGAGTTTTTCAGTAAGCTCGGCTTTCTCACAGTCCAGATCATGGACAGCTTTCTCACAGTCGTTTTATAGCTCCCTAGAATCTCTATCAGGAGTAAATATCTGAATCACGATGTCTTGGTTGATGACAGTAGGTCAGGAGTTGCTGAGGTTTTCCTCAGTCTTTTTCGTTTGATCGGACCACTATCCTTTGGTGCTTTTCGTTTTACGAGCGAACACTTCTTCCACGGAAAAGCGGATGGTACAGCAGTAGTTTTCAAAGTTTTCTCGCGACCAGCAAACGAACAAATATAACTCGAAGACTTGAAGTGGCGCAAACATACCCTTGATCGAGGGAGTTAATTCCAAGATCTCTTCGTATGGCAACAATCCATTCGGCTTGAACACACTACACGTCGGTCTTCTGGAAACTTCTGATAAGAGATTTTCACACCATTTTTCCACATAAATGTTCTTAGGACAGAATGGAATAGAGCAATTTTGAAGCATGATCGCTCACGATTACCATATGTAAACACCACAAGATTTTCACGCCGGCCCTCGATGCCTCGTTTCCGTGCTGCTCTCCCCAGATCATTCCGAGCGGCAGCCATTTTGGAATAAGGTGTATTGTGCAGCGGTTTGAAAACAATAATTGTTATTTTATATAAACGGCGCACATCCGACTTTAGATCGGTATTTTAAACGAACATCAGCAATTAATTGTGGAAGTGCCTATTTATGGGAGAGTCTTTATTTATGGTATCTATTCAAAGAAGGCAGAGATAGATTTGACAAGAGAACGGAAAGTGAGCTCAGCCGACGCGAATTACGTGACTTGAGGATTAGCTGAACTTCTAGTTATCCTCAGGCAGTACTGTGAACGAAGTCAAGTCAAGGTAAAATAAAATAAATATAGCTTACTGCAATTAAAATTTGAGGCTACGTATTCGAGTAAACTGTTGGTTGGAAATAAGCGAACGCAACTTCGCGATGCGAGAATAATTTGCATATATCCGATGTAAACAAACTGACACAAATTTAGACGCGATTGGATATATTTTACTACATGTAGCTCCATTTGAACATGAAGTTCGAGTGGCACCATCGTCTAAATCAACTAAATTCGGTGAAGTTAATCAATTTGATTTGTAAACACTTCAAGTTTTCTTAGCAGTCTACAATGTATTGATCAGTGACATGGGCTTCTGTCAATGAATTAGCATGGCCTCTGAAATATATTTTGATTGTTGACGTTGGAAACCGGTTTTAATAGAGCGCTTGTGTCGAAGACTGTAGGACTCATGAAGCCGAAAAATTTAAAGGAAGTTAGATTGATGAGGTTTTCCTAAAGGTACATATCGAGGGACAATTATTTTAGCTGCCATTACATTCTGGACTACTTTGTGTCGCTGCGGTTAAATCCTTTGCGTATCCGATACGCAGCACACGGAATATCATCACTATACAATAAACGAGTTTTAAAGAGGAGATCTTTTCACTGAACGGACTC
>JAEMWC010000496.1:315000-340000 GCA_016490735.1 Pachyseris speciosa
ACATTAAAATTAAAATGCATTAAATCAACGTACCAAGGAAATTTCTGGCTATCTGCCCTGTCTTACAGAGGTCAGCTGGAAAGGCAGAAGTATTTCAGTGAAGGTATAATAGAAAACCGAAATAAGAACAAAACAGCAGGCAACCAAACTCACAACCGAAATCTTCGAAATTTGTTTCCTGGTACAGTAGTATGTATTGACTAATACAAACCTGGCTTCAAGGCTACCAGCTGCCTCGCTCCCGGAAACATTTATCCTCGCACTGGTATTAAACACTCCAACTGAGTTAAAGTTATTTATTTGATATCGATCGTCGATCAGAGGATTGAGCGGCGAAACCACAATTACAATTGACTTGAAGAAACCACTTGATAAATAAGCGATTTACCATACCCAGTTGGGAGAATAATTAACAAATCTTGGCTGTTGACAACAACCTGCTGTATTGCCTCTTTTAGCTTTGGTTTGATTTTGAAGTTTTCTTCTCCTCTGGACCGCAAAACCGATTGAAAATCGTTCTCGAAGTCCATTTATCTTCCTCTTCATAAAGAAAATAAGGACAAGCATGCGTAGTTAAAGTGAGGCCCGTATATCGGGCCTGACTCTTACTGAGCATGCTCCAACTTCGAACTTTACCAGATCTCCCTTTTGCTTGGTTGTGGGAGATCTAGGTACGAGATAACAGCAAACCAAACTCAAACGGAAATCTTCTAAATTTCTTTCCTTATACAGTAGCTTGTATTGACTAATACATTGATTAGATGATTGATTGACTGATTGATTGATTGATTGATTGATTGATTGATTGATTGATTGATTGAATCGACTAAGTAATTATTTTAATTTATTTTCCGGCAGTTAATGTTTGTCCTCTTTGCTGCCACGTCGCTGCTAAACCAAACGATGGGTAAACCTTACCAGTCACAAGACCAAGACGAAACAGCGAAGCTTTTTTCCGAAGAAGGACTTCTACCAAGTCAAGACGAAAATGAAACAGTCGTGATAAGAAGCAAAAGGCAAGCTTTAACATCGTCAAACGGATGTGTGAACAGATGGCTTTACCGTCCAAACCACGGCGTCTATGAGGCTGAATGCAAAATTGGCTCCTTTGCTTGCCTGAGTAGCATAACTACGACGGGCTTTCCGAAATGTAATCCTGTGTATAAGAAAGTGAACAATTTTAGGTTCATAGCGAATTGCCTTTGTGCCTAGTAATAAGTCTGAAATTAACTTTGAGGAGATTTATAAGGAAAGGCTTCTATTCAAAACTGTAAATATATAAATATTTATGTTTTATTTATAATGTCTTCAATGTACATACACAAGTTGTAAAATTTGAGATTAATAATAAACAACTTAGATGAAATAGAACTGTGTCAGGTGTTTGAAATAGAAAAAAGAAAAACGAAACATGAGTTCGAAAACATCATTTTCATATATATTTAGCAATGATGTAATCCGACTATAATGCAAACCGGTCCTAACCACGCGTGTCGCGAAGCTCTTTATTAATCTCCGCACACGAGTACGGGCACGTTTGATGTCTTATATTCCATTTCCTCGCACACTTCATACCTTACTTGCAAAACCTGGTGCGTTCCCTCGATAAACAATCACAACTGCGACATTTATTAGGGGTTACAGTGGGGCGGAGGACATTTTCCATTTTTCCTTAACCTAGACTAGTTTTATTATTAACTGACAGATACAACATAGCGAGACAGGTGAAGTTCAATTGCTCGATTTGATGGAGCGAGCGGGAAAGTTTCAAGCCACTCTCTTTACTTATCGGTACCTTTTAGGCCATTCCTTCGTGGCGACGATGGCGACGAGCACAAAAACATATTTTCTTTGCTTCTCGGGAACCGGTTCAAGCATATTGGGTACGACATGCACCAAAATGCAGCCATGAACCGATATTTCTTGGAAATGTGGGAAATTTTGGGAGATTTGGCGATCCGTATCCGGGGGACACCTGGATAGTCCGGAAAAGTTGAAATAAACTTGAATTGCCGATCGCTGAAGGCACTCCGAAGACAGTTTACTCCCTTTTTGACTTAACGGCCTTTTAACACGATAACGCTAAAAAAAAAAAAAAAAAAAAAAAAAAAAAAAGAGGAAAAAAGGATTTTGGTGAAATCCATCGTCCTGCAAAGAAATAGCTCATCTTTCAGTTGTGTGTTCAGTGACCTGGCCTTCGAGTAGAAGCGAGGCTGGAGATGATCTTTCGCATGCAAATATGGACTAGTTAACAACATGATTTACATACGAAAAGGCGTAAGATCTGTATCAAAACAAGGTCACCGCCAGCCTGCTTGCCATTCACAGGCCGGGTCACTGAAATAACAACTCACATTTAATCGTCTGGGAAAATGATGGTGATGATACTGAGCTAAACCGTGACCTTTGACTCAACTATAATTGCTAATATTGCAATGTAATTAATGATTTTAAGAAGATTTCAGTCGCCAAAAGTCTTTTCCCAAATTTTTTTTTACTTATTCTATTATTTTCCTAGTGTTGAATCTTATCCCTTAATTTGGCGTTGATCGGGTATCATAACGAACTCGACCCTGATCTTTTTGACGATGGTTAAATTATCATCGGGAATGGAGAAGTTCTTAAAAGAACAGATACGCAAGAAATCGAAATGAAGCTTCTTAGAAGACGTCATTGCTCGTTTGACCACGTTCCAGAATGGATGACAATTGACTAGTAAAGGCAATACTGTTCAGTTAACTGGTAACTGGGCGTGATCATGTTGGTCGCGCTAAACTGAGATATAAAAATATCTGTAAAAGTGCACTGAAACGGTGCTTTCGTTAATTATTACTGGAGAAAAGTTGTAGACAACTGGTCTGAATGGAGAGAGCAAGTGCACAGCACATGTGATTGATTTAATGAAAAGGGCATTGAAGAATATATTAACAAAACAAAAGAACGAAGAATGGAGAGATGGAGCAGAAATTAGCTTTTAAAATGGACTTTTCAAATGGCTTTTAAGGGACAGTTGAACCTAATTAAGAATTAGCTTCGATCGTCAAAGGACGTTCCTAAAAGGAAAGCATGTTCTAGCGGTATATTTTAAGCTCTCCTAAAACAAGGATGCAGAAAGGTTCAATTAAAGTTATGGCGTTCTTATTTCGCTGAAGCGTGGGGCGTGTCTTCAACTCATCAGCTTTCTTGCCAAGTCATCCTTTAGGAAGTAAATAAAGGATTACAATTCACTGATTCTGGATAAACTGAATGAAACCCAAAAAAATTACACAAATATAGGAAGAGATATCATAAAAAAAAACATATTCAAAATGCCCCATGTTCCAGCTTTTCATCGTGCCACCAAGAGCCAGAATTAGCTTCCGCTTTGCTTTCTAAAGGTCTATAGTATTCTTCTTCATTAAATTGAGCACCTGGGAATTAAGTGCAATACCACCAATGCCTAAACGTACGGACTGAATTCTGTGGAAGTATCAGTAATATTTTGTTTTCATTGGGTGATTACGTGGGTGATATCTAACAGGAACAAATCTCCAAAATCAGTGTAAATTTGCGAGTCCATATGGCATAATATTTGATTCTCAGGTCACATTCGCAGATAAACATTATAATTTCTAGCGCTCAAGCTAATTCCGTCTGTAATCTACACACAAACGTAGAATTTGATTATTCTTCAACACTTAAACACAATGATGAAATGATGTTTTGGTCAGTTCATTATTAACGTCTTTCCTGGCAGTTACATTAGTACATGTAACAATCAATTCTAAAGGAAGGGACGTTAATATGAAATATCAAAATAAGAACAAAGCTAAAGGGACGATTATGATCACGTATCTCTAATTTATGAATCTAGGACACGTACAACGGAAAATAACATTAAAACAAAATAGGAGGATAAAGAAAATATTTCATCATTATACACAAGGAAATAGACTTTGGTTTCCCCCTCCCGCGAAAATTGCGCTTAGTCCGGTGGCTCCGAAAATAAAGAAACGACCGTTTTTTTAAATTTAGAACTTAGGTTGGATCCTTCGGCGGATATATAAGGCCGCATTTGCTTGAAGAAGGTAGTTTTAATACTAGTGAATAAAGAGAATCGCACAGTTGAGAGCTGCAAGTTAAGAAAAGCCCCGACCACAGCCAAAATGAATTTGAATATGTGTTCAAAGGTAAGAAAGTCACTAGCACCTGCCAATCTCTCTGAGCTTTCAGTACCAGAAAGCACTCATTATTTTACTAGTTCCCTCGCATCGTCATTTTCTGAACTTCTTTTCGTTGCAACAGGGGCAAAGGGTACTCCGTTTTAGTAAGAAGTTTTTTGCTAATACGCTATTCACTTTGCTTCTAATCCCCGTGGGGGACCAGCGAACGCTTTCTAATGATCGTATAGGCATTGGTTGAAATACAAGATGCGCAAAGGTTCCTAGGGTAAAGTTCTGAGGGTATCATGATATATGACACTCAACTGAAAATGGGAAGACCCACATAACAGAACGGAACAAAACTTAATTTATTAGCACTCCCAAGGGGGCTTTTTACTACTAAATAAGTTACATTAAAATTAAAATGCATTAAATCAACGTACCAAGGAAATTTCTGGCTATCTGCCCTGTCTTACAGAGGTCAGCTGGAAAGGCAGAAGTATTTCAGTGAAGGTATAATAGAAAACCGAAATAAGAACAAAACAGCAGGCAACCAAACTCACAACCGAAATCTTCGAAATTTGTTTCCTGGTACAGTAGTATGTATTGACTAATACAAACCTGGCTTCAAGGCTACCAGCTGCCTCGCTCCCGGAAACATTTATCCTCGCACTGGTTTTAAACACTCCAACTGAGTTAAGGTTATTTATTTGATATCGATCGTCGATCAGAGGATTGAGCGGCGAAACCACAATTACAATTGACTTGAAGAAAGCACTTGATAAATGAGCGATTTACCGTAACCAGTTGGGAGAGTAATTAACAAATCTTGGCTGTTGACAACAACCTGCTGTATTGCCTCTTTTAGCTTTGGTTTGATTTTGAAGTTTTCTTCTCCTCTGGACCGCAAAACCGATTGAAAATGGCTCTCGAAGTCCATTTATCTTCCTCTTCATAAAGAAAATAAGGACAAGCATGCGTAGTTAAAGTGAGGCCCGTATATCGGGCCTGACTCTTACTGAGCATGCTCCAACTTCGAACTTTACCAGATCTCCCTTTCGCTTGGCCGTGGGAGATCTAGGTACGAGATAACAGCAAACCAAACTCAAACGGAAAGCTTCTAAATTTCTTTCCTTATACAGTAGCTTGTATTACTAATACATTGGTTAGATGATTGATTGACTGATTGATTGATTGATTGATTGATTGAATCGACTAAGTAATTATTTTAATTTATTTTCCGGCAGTTAATGTTTGTCCTCTTTGCTGCCACGTCGCTGCTAAACCAAACGATGGGTAAACCTTACCAGTCACAAGACCAAGACGAAACAGCGAAGCTTTTTTCCGAAGAAGGACTTCTACCAAGTCAAGACGAAAATGAAACAGTCGTGATAAGAAGCAAAAGGCAAGCTTTAACATCGTCAAACGGATGTGTGAACAGATGGCTTTACCGTCCAAACCACGGCGTCTATGAGGCTGAATGCAAAATTGGCTCCTTTGCTTGCCTGAGTAGCATAACTACGACGGGCTTTCCGAAATGTAATCCTGTGTATAAGAAAGTGAACAATTTTAGGTTCATAGCGAATTGCCTTTGTGCCTAGTAATAAGTCTGAAATTAACTTTGAGGAGATTTATAAGGAAAGGCTTCTATTCAAAACTGTAAATATATAAATATTTATGTTTTATTTATAATGTCTTCAATGTACATACACAAGTTGTAAAATTTGAGATTAATAATAAACAACTTAGATGAAATAGAACTGTGTCAGGTGTTTGAAATAGAAAAAAGAAAAAAGAAACATGAGTTCGAAAACATCATTTTCATATATATTTAGCAATGATGTAATCCGACTATAATGCAAACCGGTCCTAACCACGCGTGTCGCGAAGCTCTTTATTAATCTCCGCACACGAGTACGGGCACGTTTGATGTCTTATATTCCATTTCCTCGCACACTTCATACCTTGCTTGCAAAACGTGGTGCGTTCCCTCGATAAACAATCACAACTGCAACATTTATTAGGGGTTACAGTGGGGCGGGGAACATTTTCCATTTTCCCTTAACCTAGACTAGTTTTATTATTAACTGACAGATACAACATAGCGAGACAGGTGAAGTTCAATTGCTCGATTTGATGGAGCGAGCGGGAAAGTTTCAAGCCACTCTCTTTACTTATCGGTACCATTTAGGCCCTTCCTAACGGTGACGATGGCGACGAGCACAAAAACATATTTTCTTTGCTTCTCGGGAACCGGTTCAAGCATATTGGGTACGACATGCACCAAAATGCAGCCATGAACCGATATTTATTGGAATGGTGGGAAATCGTGGGAGATTTGGCGATCCGTATCCGGGGGACTCCTGGATAGTCCGGAAAAGTTGAAATAAACTTGAATTGCCGATCGCTGAAGGCACTCCGAAGACGGTTTACTCCCTTTTTGATTTAACGGCCTTATAACACCATAACGCAAAAAAAAAAGCTTAAATGTGAGTTGCTATTTTGGGTCAAAAGCTCCACAGTGACCTGGCCTTCGAGTAGAAGTGAGGCTGGAGGTGATCTTTCGCATGCAAATGTGGACTAGTTAGCAGAAGAACAACATGATTTACATAAGAAAAGCAGTAAGATCGGTATCAAAACAAGATCACCGCCAGCCTCCTTGCCATTCACAGGCCCGGTCACTGAACATGCAGTGGAGCTTTTGACCCAAAATAGCAACTCACATTTAAGCGTCTGGGGAAATGATGCTGACGATACTGAGCTAAACCATGACCCTTAACTCCACTATAATTGCTAATTATTTTAAGAAGATTTCAGTCGCCAAAAGTCTTTTGCCCTTTTTTTTTTTTTTTACTTATTGTAGTGTTGAATCTTATCCCTTAATTTGGCGTTGATCGGGTATCATACCGAACTCGACCCTGATCTTTTTGACGATGGTTAAATCTACGTCGGGAATGGAGAAGTTCTTAAAAGAGCAGATACGGAAGAAATCGAAATGAAGCTTCTCAGAAGACGTCATTGCTCGTTTAACCACGTTATGTTCCAGAATGGATGACAATTGACTAGTAAAGGCACTACTGTTCAGTTAACTGGTAATTGGACGTGATCATGTTGGTCGCGCTAAACTGAGATATAAAATATCTGTAAAAGTGCACTGAAACGGTGGTTTCGTTAATTATTACTGGAGAAAAGTTGTAGACAACTGGTCTGAATGGAGAGAGCAAGGGCTAGTGCACAGCACATGTGATTGATTTAATGAAAAGGGCATTGAAGAATATATTAACAGAACAAAAGAACGACGAATGGAGAGAAGGAGCAGAAAATAGCTTTTAAAATGGAGTTTTCAAATGGCTTTTAAGGGACAGTTGAACCTAATTAAGGATTAGCTTCGATCGTCAAAGGAGGTTCCTAAAAGAAAAACATATTTTAACGGTATATTTTGAGTTCTCCTAAAACAACGATGCAGAAAGGTGCAATTAAAGTGCCCCTAACCCCAAAAAATTTTTTTCGCCTAAATAAATCTACTTATCATTCGAAGTATTTCGGCGAAATAATTATTGAATTTGGTTGAATCCTCGATTTTTTATGGGCAGCCAAAGTCTCATTCAATTTGTTGCACGGCCGAGTAAAAGGGAGTCTGGGTCCAACGAGGTTGGTGACGTCATCCCGGGAACGATTGAAAGATAGCTTCTCAGTCAAGCTCTGTTTTTGCAAGCGTTTCTTGGGGTCGTCGAAGCACATATTGGAGGATAAAAGCCTGGCAGTAGTCAAAATTGTGTTGGAATCATGTCCTCGGAGTCAGAGTCAGGCTATGTGTAGGGTGAAGACGAAATTAACTTCATTTCTGAAGTGGAACTAGAACGGAATCGGCGAGGAGCTCGAAGGAGCCTCATGGTTATGAAGACCAAGAATGGACAGCAAGATTCGCGGAAGAAGGGAAGACGAAAAAGATTAACTTCGTTTATAAGTGTTATCTGCCGTACCTCGTAGTTCTGTGTACGCTGCTGGTGAGCAAAAGCTTTGATTTAACGTTTCAATCTTGAACGACCGAGTACCCGTGCATTATGGTGTTCCATCCCCGCCAAAAATCAAAGTTGATCACAACATTCAACTTGACAGTTTAACCATTAACTTGGCAAACCTCAACATCATATTTCACTCTTCAACTTTGTACTTTGTATCACAAACATTGAAACTTTCGACATCAACTTTCAAAGTGACGGTTCAACATTCAACTTTATCCATCAACATTCATGTTTACATATCAACAATGGTCTTGGCACATGGGCTGTCAGCAAAAGATGACGTTTGAATCTCGAAGTCGAATGTTGAGTTACCAAAGGCGCTCCAATCCCGCCAAAATTGAACTTCAGAATTCAACTTTCAAGTTGATAATTCAACATCAAATGTTACGTATCAATACCCGTGTTTAACAATGAACATTGCTATTGCTGATGACGCAAATATGCTAGTTCACCATAACGTAATGTTCGATCTCTCAAAGTTGGTTGTTTCGTTATCCATACGTACCAATTCCGCCAAAAATCCCATTGAAGCGCTGTAGGGGAGGGGACGGGTAATTTTGAAAGGCCTTAGCCTATGAAGGTCCGTTCTGGTCAAAATTAAACAAGATTTTTTTTGTCGGCTTATATGGTATTCAATTATTTTTACTGGCAGTCAGGAGCCCACGAATGGGCAGTCAATGTGGCAGTCTATTTTATGTCACTGTCTATAATATATTTTCGTTACCTTCCGTGAAATTTTTGGGGGGCTACTGTAGGAATTATTTTTGGCACCCTTTCCGAATATTTTTTTTTTCGCACTGTCCATGAATTATTTTCGGTTACCCTCCGCGAATTATTTTTTCGTACTGTCGAATTAATTTTTGGCTCGGTGATGCATTGCGTGGCTGTGACTTGTATGTCTAACGCTTCAACACTGGATCGAGTTCTCCCCGTCGTCATAAGAACGTTGAATTGAACAAATACAAGAAATCGACCGAATAGCTCAAACAGTCCGCTCAAATGGGCCATCCTTCAGCTGTGCTAGAGGTGACCCCTCCTCAAGTTCTACTGGTAATGAAACGCCCTCAAGCTCCACTCGTGCAGGAGGCAGTTCTGTAGTGATCCACTGATCAGTCTTTCTTGTTCACAGTTTGCGATGCGAGAGACCGCAACGCACTGACTGACTGAATTGAGACGGAGGTTCCCTACACTTTCAAGTTCAAATGATGCTGTAGCACTGGGTGTCTCGAAACCTTGGACCCTAAAGTTAATAAAAATTTACTCAGCGTGATTGCTGCAAGCCGTCTTGTTTACTGTTCGTCGATAATGTTGTAGCCAGAATCTGAAGGGGAAACAAAAACAGCTCGTGAAGGTAATTACCTGCACTGATCACAAAAATAATACTCAGCATTCGTATCGATTTTTGGTTGCTTTATAAGAGTAAACCAAAATTTATCCACAATGTTTTAGACTGGCGATTCGAGCTAAGTTTAGTTAGCGCGGGGTGCGTTGTGTGATGGTTTCGCAATCTGTACAAAAATATATAGCGTAACGTTACAGAAACGGGATGGTAAAGACAATGAACTCATGCCTTGGAAATTACATCTACGAACAGATACTTGTTTTACCATATTAAATTGACAGCTGATGTTGACTTATAACTTACGCCTTCTTAGTGAGTGTATGAAAATGCATATATTGGGAAACCGTCACGCAACGCACCCTGCGCTAACTAAACTTGGCTACAATCGCTTCTAAAACATTGTGGATAAATGTGGTTTACACTAATAAAACAACCAAACATCAATACGAATGTTGAGCATTATTTCTGTGATCAGTACAGGCAATTACTACCGGGAGCTATTTTTGTTTCCCTCCGCAGATTCTGGCTACGACATTATCGACGAACTCAAGACGGCTTGTAGCAATTACACTGTGTACATTTTTGTTAATTTTAGACCATTTTAGGGACCGAGGTTTCGAGATACCTAGTGCTACAGCATCATTTGAACTTGAAAGTGTAGGGAACCTCCTTCTCAATTCAGTCAGTCAGTGCGTTGCGGTCTCTCGCATCGCAAACGGTGAACTGCCTCCTGCACGATTGGAACTTGAGGGCGTTTTATTTCCAGTAGAACTTGAGGAGGGGTCACCTCTAGCATAGCTGAAGGATGGCCCATTTAAGCGGACTATTTGAGCTATTCGGTCGATGTCTTGTAGTGTATTTCGAGCTATTTGTGCAATTCAACGTTCTTATGACGACGGGAAGAACTCGATCCAGTGTTGACGCTTTAGACATACAAGTCACAGCCACGCAATGCATCACCGAACCAAAAATTAATTCGATAGTACTAAAAAATAATTCACGGAGGGAACCAAAAATAATTCATGGACAGTGCGAAAAAAAAATATTCGGAAAGGTGCCAAAAATAATTCGTACAATGTAATAATAAATAATTTGTAGGGGGTAGCCCCCCAAAAATTCACAGAAGGTAACGAAAAAAGTCAAGACAAAAATTTGAAAATATATTTAGACAGTGACATAAAATAGACTGCCAGTAAAAATAATTGAATACCATAAACGCCGACAAAAAAAATCTTGTTTAATTTTGACCAGAACGGACCTTCATAGGCTAAGGCCTTACAAAATTACCCTTCCCCTCCCCTACAGCGCTTCAATGGGATTTTTGGCGGAATTGGTACGTATGGATAACGAAACAACCAACTTTGAGAGATCGAACATTACGTTATGGTGAACTAGCATATTTGCGTCATCAGCAATAGCAATGTTCATTGTTAAACACGGGTATTGATACGTAACATTTGATGTTGAATTATCAACTTGAAAGTTGAATTCTGAAGTTCAATTTTGGCGGGATTGGAGCGCCTTTGGTAACTCAACATTCGACTTCGAGATTCAAACGTCATCTTTTGCTGACAGCCCATGTGCCAAGACCATTGTTGATATGTAAACATGAATGTTGATGGATAAAGTTGAATGTTGAACCGTCACTTTGAAAGTTGATGTCGAAAGTTTCAATGTTTGTGATACAAAGTACAAGGTTGAAGAGTGAAATATGATGTTGAGGTTTGCCAAGTTAATGGTTAAACTGTCAAGTTGAATGTTGTGATCAACTTTGATTTTTGGCGGGGATGGAACACCATAGTGCATCGGCGATGGGAATTGTGCAGCGGTTTGAAAACAATAATTGTTATTTTATACAAACGGCACACATCCGACTTTAGATCGGTATTTTAAACGAACATCAGCAATTAATTGTGGAAGTGCCTATTTATGGGAGAGTCTTTATTTATGGTATCTATTCAAAGAAGGCAAAGATAGATTTGACAAGAGAACCGAAAGTGAGCTCAGCCGACGCGAATTACGTGACTTGAGGATTAGCTGAACTTCTAGTTATCCTCAGGCAGTACTGTGAACGAAGTCAAGGCCAGGTAAAATAAAATAAATATAGCTTACTGCAATTAAAATTTGAAGCTACGTATCCGTCTAAACTGTTGGTTGGAAATAAGCGAACGCAACTTCGCGATGCGAGAATAATTTGCATATATCCGATGTAAACAAACTGACACAAATTTAGACGCGATTGGATATATTTTACTACATGTAGCTCCATTTGAACATGAAGTTCGAGTGGCACCATCGTCTAAATCAACTGAATTCGGTGAAGTTAATCAATTTGATTTGTAAACACTTCAAGTTTTCTTAGCAGTCTACGATGTATTGATCAGTGACATGGGCTTCTGTCAATGAATTAGCATGGCCTCTGAAATATATTTTGATTGTTGACGTTGGAAACCGGTTTTAATAGAGCGCTTGTGTCGAAGACGGTAGGACTCATGAAGCCGAAAATTTTAAAGGAAGTTAGATTGATGAGGTTTTCCTAAAGGTACATATCGAGGGACAATTATTTTAGCTGCCATTACATTCTGGACTACTTTGTGTCGCTGCGGTTAAATCCTTTGCGTATCCGATACGCAGCACACGGAATATTATCACTATACAATAAACGAGTTTTAAAGAGGAGATCTTTTCACTGAACGGACTCATTGGAATTTTCTGTTTTCACCGTATAATAGGGCATAAAATGCTTGTGAGATCAGCCGATGGGAATATGTTTATTTCACGAACAGCCGGTCTGTTTTTGGCTCATTCGTTTGCAAAACATCAAATCTTCTCTTAGGAGAGACATGTTACAGGTGACAATACTATGAATATAAATTATCGGTTAAATTCATGTCTTATTTGCCCTCAGAGGTAGAATTATTGAGCTTCCTTCAAAGAACTTTGTAAGCGGAACAGAACTTCCGTTCCCGGGATGACGTCATACAAGCGTTGAACCCAATCTCCCTTAACTCGGTCGTGAAACAAAATGGCGGCGTTTTTGGTCGTAATTTCGAGACTTTACCGGGGCACAGAAAAGCGAAGATTCAACCGAATCAAAAAATTTTTTCACGGTTGTGCTTCTAATTCAGAGACGAATCATTTAAAATGAAAAAAATTTTGGGGTTAAGGGCACTTTAAAGTTATCGCGTCCTTATTTCGCTGAAGCGTGGGGCGTGTTTTCAACTCATCAGCTTTCTTGCGGCCAAGTCATCCTTTATGAAGTAAATAAAAGATTACAATTCACCGATTCTGGATAAACTGAATGATATGAGAAAAAGTTGGCAACCCCAAAAAATTACACTAATATAGGAAGAGATATTATAAAAAAAAAAACATATTCAAAGTGCCCCATGTTCCAGCTTTTCATCGTGCCACCAAGAGCCACAATTTGCTTCCGCTTGGCTTTCTAACAGTCTATAGTATTCTTCTTCATTAAATTGAGCACCTAGGAATTAAGTGCAATACCACCAAAGCCTAAACTTACGGACTGAATTCTGTGGAAGTATCAGAAATATTTTGTTTTCATTGGGTCATTTCGTGGGTGATATCTAACAGGAACAAATCTCCAAAATCAGTGTAAATTTGCGAGTCCAAATGGCATAATATTTGATTCTCAGGTCACATTCGCAGATAAACATTATAATTTCTAGCGCTCAAGCTAATTCCGTCTCAGTGTAATCTATGCACAAACGTAGAATTTGATTATTCTTCGACACCTAAACACAACGATGGAATGACGTTTTGGTCAGTTCATTATGTTAGTTATATTAGCACAAGTATCAATAAATTCTAAAGGAAGGGACTTTAATATGAAATATCAAAATAAGAACAAAGCTAAAGGGACGATTATGATCACGTATCTCTAATTTATGAATCTATTACACCTCTCGATAAACAAACACAACTCCACGTGGCAACATTTATTAGGGTTTACAGTGGGGCGGGGGACATTTTCCATTTGGATTTTTTGGGGGATCAGGGTTGGCGCAGTGGTGAGAGCGCTCGCCTTCCACCAATGTGTCCCGGGTTCGATTCCAGGAGTCGCCGTCATAAGTGGGCTGAGTTTGTTGGTTCTCTACACTGCTCCGAGAGGTTTTTCTCCATGTACTCCGGTTTTCACCTCTCGCCAAAAAGCAACATTTGATTTGATTTGATTTGATTTAGCGTTGATTAGATTTAGTCTCCCCAATTAGTAGAGCATCAGTGCTTAGCTAGAAAGATTTGAGATTTTAATAAAGTTGTTATTATTATTCTCCTCTGGTAGAGGAGGTGGAACTTTGGGTGTTACGGTCGACAATAAACTGAAATTTGAAGGTCAAATTAAGAAAATATGTTGCAAAGTGAGCCAGCAAATCGCAGTTTTAAAAAGGATGAAGAAGTTGCTTCCTTTAAAGCTACGGGAACATCTCTATAGAGCGTTCATCGCTCCACATCTTAATTATTGTGCAGAGTCTTGGCATTTCTGTAGTAAGCGCTTAACAGAAAAACTCGAAAAACTAAACGAGCGGGCACTCCGCTTCGTTTATCAGGACAAAACATCTACTTACGAGACACTAGTTGTTAAAAATGGACATAGCACATTAGCAAACCAAAGACTTGCAAGAATGTTAAGTACAATGTTTCGAGCAATTGGGAATGGAAACGTACCTTCAAGTATTTCCGAGTTATTGACTGCACGTAATTCTAATTATAATTTACGTTGTGATGCTATTTTAAAATTACTTTAAGTCAATTCAACAAAGTATGGGATTAAGTCGTGGAGATACCAAGCTGCCCGACTATGGAACACTATTCCTAATTATTTGAGAAATATCGATACCTACCACAGCTTTAAACGTGGACTAAAGCTGAGCTCGACCTTGTAGGTTTATAGTGTCTTATTCCTGTATTTAATTTAATTTTTCTTGGTATAGAAGTAACATAATTTTAAATTTGTAGTTTTTATATGCTGTATCATTTTAATTATTTTATATAGTCGTAAATTTATAGACCTTTATTTGTAATATTATTTTTCCGGTAGTTTTTTCTTCCGTGACTGATCTGTAAACTAGCTTTATAGCTAAGTGTTAGTCACGTTAATAAAGTATGTATGTATGCATGTATGTATGTTATTATTATTATTTATTTAACTCTTAACTCACTGATACAAAATAGCGAGACATGTGACGTTTAATTGCTTGATTTGATGGAGCGGGTGGGAAAGTTTCAAGTCACTATCTTACTACCGGTACCTCCCGCAAACTCCTCTTAGGCCCGCCCTAACGGAAATGATGGCCACGAGCACATAGACATATTTTCTTTGCTTCTCTGAAACGTTTCAAGCATATTGGATACGACATGCACCAAAATGTAGCCATGAACAGATACCCCTTGGAATTGTAGGAAATCTTGGGAGATTTGGCGATCCACACTGTAAACTGGAACATTCCTTCGGTTTTGGGGAGACTCCTGGATAGTCCGGGAGTTGAAATAAAATTGAGTTGCCCACCGCTAAACGAGCTCCGAAGTCAGTTTACTCCCTTTTTGACTTGACGGCCTTATAACATCATAACGCCAAAAAATGCTCTTGCTGAAAACCAATCGCTTGATCAGTCAATCAAGATGTTGTCTTCACCAGTCGTCCTCCGCAGAAAAAGCCCATTTTACAGTTGTGTGTTCAGTGACTTGGCCTTTGAGTATAAACGAGGCTGAAGGTGACCTTGTTTTGAAACAAACCTCACTGTCTTTCTCATGCAAATGTACTATACTAGTTAGCATAAGAGCAACATGATTTATATGCGAAAAGCAGTAAGGTCTGTATCAAAACAAGGTCGCCGCAAGCCTCGTTGCCATTCATAAACAAGGTCACTGAACATGCAATAGACCATTTTACAGTTGTCGGTGAAAGCGAGGCTGGGGGTGACCTTGTTTTCATACAAACCTACCTGCTTTTCTTATGTAAATCATGTTTTTCTTATGCTAACTAGTGTTTAATCAGCATAATTTCCATAAGAAAAGCAGGTAGGTTTGTATCAAAACAAGGTCACCCCTAGCCTCGCATTCAATCAAAGGCTAGGGCACTGAGCAAAGAACTGTAAAATGGTCTATTGTAAAATGCTCACATTTAAGCGTCTGGGATAATAATTTTGACGATACTGAGCTGAATAATGAACCTTGATTCTGGAAACCATAATTGCTAACGATTTTAAGACTATTTCAGTTGCGAAAAGTTTTCTGCCTTTGTTTTTTACTTAGTCTATTATTTTCCTGGTGTTGAATCTTTTCCCTTAATTTGGCGTTGATCCGGGGTATCAAACCGAAGTCGACCCTGACCATTTTGACGATGGCTACGTCGGCAACGAAGAAGTTGTTGGAAGAGTAACTACATAAGAAATCGAAATGAAGCTTTTCAGAATACGTCTTTGCCCGTTTGCCCTTTTTTCAGGATGGATGATAATTGACTAGTAAAGGCACTACTGTTCAGTGAGCCAGTAATTGGACGTGATCATGTTGGTCGCGCTAAACTGAGATATAAAATACCTATAAAAGTGCACTCAAACGTTGGTGACCTTAATTATCACTGGAAAAAAGTTGAATGGTCTGAATGGAGAGAGCTAGTGCACAGTACATGTGATTGATTTAATGAAAAGGGCATTGAAGAATATATTAACAGAACAAAAGAACGAAGAATGGAGAGATGGAGCAGAAAATAGTTTTCAAACTGAAATGGATTCTCTCAAGGGACTAGGCGCATTATTTATTATTGTGAGACAGTGAAACCTAATTAAGGATTAACTTCGCTCGTCAAAGGATATCCAGAAAAGACAGCATGTTCTAACGAAATATTTTATGTTTCCTGAAACAACGATGTACAACGGTTCAGTTAAAGTTATGGCGTCCTTATTTCGCTGGAAGCGTGGGACGTGTCTTCAGCTCATCCGCTTACTAGTCATCCTTTATGAAGTAAATAAAAGATTAAAACTCATTGATTCTGGATAAACTGATGATATGATAAATAGTTGGCAAACAAAACAATTACACACATATAGTAAGAGATATCACACACAAAAAAAAAAACATGTTCAAAGTGCTATGGTCCAGCTTTTCATCGTGCCACCAAGAGCCAGAATTTGTTTCGTCTTGGGTTTTTAACACTCTAAAGTACTCTTCTTCATGAAATTGAGCTCCGAGGAATTCAGTGAAATACTACCAAAGCCTAAACTTACGGACTGAATTCTGTGGAAGTATTAGAAATATTTTGTTTTCATTGGGTCTCAATTTCGTGGGTGATATCTAACAGGAACAAATTTCCAAAATCTGTGTAAATTTACGAGTCCATATGGCATATTGTTATATGACTGGTTCTTTCAGTGCTCAAGATGAATCAATTCTCCTGCTAAGATTGGCTACCCGCGAGGTCAAGATGGAGCCATCTTGACCGCTCGGGAAAGCCTGTTCGTCCCGCGTTTTACTGTCTTTTAATAGTGTCCTTTGAGTCATATAATAAATCTTTTATTGACCAAGCTTGTTCGGTCAAGTTGGCAGGATATTGGCCTCGTTCTTTTTTTGCTTGGTTATGGACCTTGACTTCGTCTCGGTCCATAAACACGCAAAAAAAGAACTTGGCCAATATCCCGCCATCTTGACCGAACAAGCTTGGCCAATAAGTCATATATATTTCATTCTGGTAACATTCGCAGATAAAAATTATAATTTGTAGCGCTCAAGCTAATTCCGTCTGTAATCTACACACAAACGTAGAATTTGATTATTCTTCAACACTTAAACACAACGATGGAATGACGTTTTGGTCAGTTCATTATTGACGTCTTTCCTGGCAGTTACATTAGCACATGTAACAATCAATTCTAAAGGGAGGGACTTTAATAAGAAATATCAAAATAAGAACAAAGCTAAAGGGACGATTTATGATCACGTATCTCTAATTTATGAATCTAGGACACGTACAACGGAAAATAACATTAAAACAAAATAGTAGGATAAAGAAATTATTCCATCCTCATATACAAGGAAATAGACTTTGGATTCCCCCTCCCGCGAAAAACTGCGCTTAGTCCGGTGGCTCCGAAAATAAAGAAACGACCGTTTTTTAAATTTAGAACTTAGGTTGGATCCTTTGGCGGATATATAAGGACGCATATGCTTGAAGAAGGTAGTTTTAATACTAGTGAATAAAGAGAATCGCACGGTTAAGAGCTGCAAGTTAAGCAAAGCCCCAACCACAGTCAAGATGAATTTTAATATGTGTTCAAAGGTAAGAAAGAATACTATCTTATTGCACCTGCCACTCGCTCTTAGCTTTAGGTACCAGAAAACACTCATTATTTTACTAGTTCCCTCGCACAATTATTTTGAGAATTTGTTTTCGTTAAAACGGTTGAGTAAGAATTTTCTTGCTAATACGCAATTCACTTTGCGTCACATCCTAAACGTGAGGGACCAGGGAACGTTTTCTAATGATCAAATAGGCATTGGCTGAAATACAAGATACACAAAGGTTCCTAGGGTACAGTTCTGATGGTATACATGACACTCATGTTAAAAATGCGAAGACCCACACAACAGAACAGAACAAAACATATTTTATTAGCACTCTCTAAGGGGATTTTCAGTACTAAATAAGTTACATCAAAATTAAAATGCATTAAATCAACGTACCAAGGAATTACAAAAATGATATGAATGTCAAAAACACGGAAATTTCTGTCTATTTGCCCTGTCATAAAGAGGTCAGCTGGAAAGGCAGAAGTATTTCAGTGAAGCTATGATAGAGAACTGAAATACGAACAAAACAGAAGCAATGCCAATGCTGTAGTTTGTATTGACTAATACATTGATACATTGATTTGGTGATTGATTGGGCGATCACGGATTGACTGATTGATTGATTGATTAATCGACTCAGTAATCCAGTTAATTGATTTAGCTATCTGTTTATTTATTTATTTCCTTTACGATTTTCCGAAATTAAACCGAAATCTTCTAAATTTCTATCCTTATACGGTACTTTGTATTGACTAATACATTGATTAGACGATCAATTCGTGTTGACTGATTGATTGATTTAATCGAATCAGTAATTATTTAATTGATTTAGCTATCTGTTTATTTATTTATTTTCTTTTCGATTTTCCGGCAGTTAATGTTTGTCCTTTTTGCTACCACGTGGCTGTTAAACCAAACGATGGCACAAGACCAAGACGAAACAGCGAAGATTTTTTCCGAAGAAGGACTTCTACCAAGTCAAGAAGAAAATGAAACAGTCGTGATGCGAAGCAAAAGGCAAGCTTTAACATCGTCAAACAGATGTGTGAGAAAATGGGTTTACCGTCCAAACCACCGAGTCTATGAGGCTGAATGCCGAATTGGCTCCTTGGCTTGCCTGAGTAGCTTAACTACAACGGGCTTTATGAAATGTAATCCTGTGTATAAGACAGTGAACAATTTTAGGTTCATAGCGAATTGCCTTTGTGCCTAGTAATAAGTCTGAAATTCACTTTGAGGCGACTCATAAGGAAAGGGATCTATTCAAAACTGTAAATATAAATATTTATGTTTTATTTATAGTGTCTGCAATGTACACACACAAGTTGAAAATTTGAGATTAAAATATAAATAACTTAGATGGAATAGAACTATGTCAGGTGTGTGAAATAGAGTATTTTTTTAAGAAACATGAGTTCGAAAGCATCTTTTTTATATATTTAGCAATGATGAATTTTGACTATAATGCAAAACGGTCCTGAACACGCGAGTCGCGAAGCTCTCAGATGATATTAGTCTGCACGCATTAGTATGGGCACGTGTGATGTCTTAAATTCGATTTCCTTACTTCCAAAACCTGGTACGTTCCCTCGATAAACAAACACAACTGCAACATTTATTAGTTGTGTCGGTTGGACGGGGGACATTTTCCATTTGGATTTAACTCGTAACTCACAAATACACTATAGCGAGACATGTGACGTTGAATTGCTCGATTTGAAGGAGCGGGTAGCTAGTGAGGAAAGTTTCAAGCCACTATCTTACTACCGGTACCTCCCGCAAACTTCTCTTAGGCCCTCTCTAATGAAAATGATGGTCACGAGCACAAATACAAATTTTCTATGTTTCTCGGGAAACGTTTCAAGTATATTGGGTACGACATGCAACCATGAACCGATATTTCTTGGAATTGTGGGAAATCTTGGGAGATATGGCGATCCGCACGGTAAACTGGAACATTCATTCCGTATTGGGGAGACTCCTGGATAGTCCGGGAATTGAAATAAAATTGAGTTGCCGACCGCTAAAGGAGCTCCGAAGTCAGTTTACTCCCTTTTCGGCTTGACGGCCTTATAACATCGTAACGCAAAATATGCTCTTGCCGCCGGAAAACCAACCGCTTGATCAATCAATCAAGATGTTGTCTTCACTAGTCGTCCTCCGCAGAAACAGCCCATTTTACAGTTGTGTGTTCACTGTTCAGTGACTAGGCCTTTGAGTAGAAACGAAGCTGGAGGTGACCTTCAATTGTTTTGAAACAAACCTCACTGTCTTTCTCATGCAAATGTACTAGACTAGTTAGCATAAGAACAACATGATTTATATGCGAAAAGCAGTAACATCTATATCAAAACAAGGTTACCGCCAGCCTCGCTGCCATCATAAACCGGGTCACTGAACATGCAATTGTAAAATGCTCACATTTAAGCGTCAGGGATAATAATGCTGACGATACTGAGCTAAACCAGGACCTTTGATTCTGGACACCATAATTGCTAACGATTTCAAGACGATTTCAGTTGCCAAAAGTTTTCTGCCCTTTGTTTTTTACTTAGTCTGTTATTTTCCTGGTGTTGATCGGGTATCAAACCGGACTCGACCCTGACCATTTTGACGATGGCTAAATATATGTCGGCAACGAAGAAGTTGTTGAAAGAGTAGATCCGCAAGAAATCGAAATGAAGCCCGTCAGAAGACGTCTGTGCCCGTTTGACCCTGTTTTCAGCATGGATGACAATTGACTAGTAAAGGCACTACTGTTCAGTGAGCCGGTAATTGGACGTGATCATGTTGGTCGCTCTAAACTGAGATATAAAATACCTGTAAAAGTGCACTCAGAAGTTGGTGGTATTAATTATCACTGGAAAATAGTTGTAGACAACTGGTCTGAATGGAGAGAGCTAGTGCACAGGACATGTGATTGATTTAACGATACGGGCATTGAAGAATATATTAACAGAACAACAGAACGAAGAATGGAGAGATGGAACAGAAAATAGTTTTCAAACTGAAATGGAATCTCTTAAAGGACGTATAGGCGCATTACTGGGGCTTATTATTGAGAGACAGTTAAATCTAATTAAGGATTAACTTCGCTCGTCAAAGGATATCCCAAAAAAGAGAGCATGTTCTAACAAAATATTTTGTTCCCTGAAACAATGATGTAGAACGGTTCAATTAAAGTTATGGCGTCCTTATTTCGCTGAAGCGTGAGGCGTGTCTTCAGCTCATCAGCTTACTTGCCAAGCCATCCTTTAGGAAGTAAATAAAAGATTACAATTCACTGATTCTAGATAAACTGAATAATATGATAAACAGTTGGCAAACAAAAAAAAATTACACACATACAGTAAGAGATATCACACAAAAACAAAACATGTTCAAAGTGCTACGTTCCAGCTTTTCATCGTGCCACCAAGAGCCAGAATTTTCTTCCGCTTGGCTTTTTAACAGTCTAAAGTACTCTTCTTCACGAAATTGAGCTCCTAGGAATTCAATGAAATACCACCAATGCCTAAACGTACGGACTGAATTCTGTGGAAGTATCAGAAATATTTTGTTTTCTTTGGGTCATTTCGTGGGTGATATCTAACAGGAACAAATCTCCAAAATCAGTGTAAATTTACGAGTCCATATGGCATATTATTATATGACTGGCTCTTTCAGCGGCCTGTTTGACCCTGTTTTCAGCATGCATGACAATTGACTAGTAAAGGCACTACTGTTCAGTGAGCCGGTAATTGGACGTGATCATGTTGGTCGCGCTAAACTGAGATATAAAATACCTGAAAAAGTGCACTCAAAAGTTGGTGGTATTAATTATCACTGGAAAATAGTTGTTGACAACTGGTCTGAATGGAGAGAGCAAGTGCACAGCACATGCATGTGATTGATTTAATGATACCGGGATTGAAGAATATGTTAACAGAACAAAAGAACGAAGAATGGAGAGATGGAACAGAAAATAGTTTTCAAACTGAAATAGATTCTCTTAAAGGACGTATAGGCGCATTACTTATTATTCATTGTGAGACAATTAAACCTAATTAAGGATTAACTTCACTCGTCAAAGGATATCCCAAAAAATACAGCATGTTCTAACCAAATATTTATGTTTCCTGAAACAACGATGTACAACGGTTCAGTTAAAGTTATAGCGTCCTTATTTCGCTGAGGTGTTGGGCGTGTCTTCAGCTCATCAGCTTACTTGCCAAGCCATCCTTCAGGAAGTAAATAAAAGATTACAATTCACTGATTCTGGATAAACTGAATGATATGATAAATAGCTGGCAACCCAAAAAATTACACAAATATAGTAAGAGATATCACACACAAACAAAACATGTTCAAAGTGCCACGTTCCAGCTTTTCATGGTGCCACCAAGAGCCATAATTTGCTTCCGCTTAGCTTTTTAACAGTCTAAAGTAGCTCCTAGGAATTCAATGAAATACCACCAATGCCTAAACTTACGGACTGAATTCTGTGGAAGTATCAGAAATACTTTGTTTTCATTGCGTCTCAATTTCGTGGATGATATCTAACAGGAACAAATCTCCAAAATCAGTGGAAATTTACGAGTCCATATGGCATATTATTATATGACTGGCTCTTTCAGTGGTCAAGATGAATCAATTCTCCTGCTAAGACTGGCTACCCGCGAGGTCAAGATGGAGCCATCTTGACCGCTCGGGATAGCCCTGTTCGTCCCGCGTTTTACTGTCTTTTAATAGCGTCCCTTGAGTCATATAATAAATCTTTTATTTACCAAGCTTGTTCGGTCAAGTTGGCAGGATATTGGCCTCGTTCTTTTTTTGCTTGGTTATGGACCTTGACTTCGTCTCGGTCCATAAACACGCAAAAAAAGAACTTGGCCAATATCCCGCCATCTTGACCGAACAAGCTTGGCCAATAAGTCATATATATTTCATTCTGGTCACATTCGCAGATAAAAATTATAACTTTTAGCGCGCAAGGTAATTCCGTCTGTAATCTACCCACAAACGTAGAATTTGATTATTCTTCAACACTTCAACACATTGATGGAATGATGTTTTGGTCAGTTAATTATTGACGTCTTTCCTGGCAGTTACATTAGCACATGTAACACTCAATTCTAAAGGGACGATTTATGATCACGTATCTCTAATTTATGAATCTAGGACACGTACAACGGACAACATTAAAACAAAATAGGAGGATAAAGAAAGTATTCCATCCTCATATACAAGGAAATAGACTTTGGATTCCCCCTCCCGCGAAAACTGCGCTTTGTCCGGTGGCTCCGAAAATAAAGAAACGACCGTTTTTTTTTAATTTAGAACTTAGGTTGGATCCTTCGGCGGATATATAAGGCCGCATTTGGTTGAAGAAGGTAGTTTTAAACCTAGTGAATAAAGAGAATCGCACAGTTAAGAGCTGCAAGTTAAGCAAAGCCCCGACCACTGCCAAAATGAATTTGAATATGTGTTCAAAGGTGAGAAAGAATACTATCTTATTTCAAAAAGTCACTAGCACCTGTCAATCGCTCTGAGCTTTCAGTACTAGAAAACACTCATTATTTTACTAGTTCCCTCGGACACTCATTTTGTGAACTTCTTTTCGTCACAACAGGGGCAAAAAGGCCTCCGTTTTAGTAAGAATTTTCTTGCTAATACGCTATTCACTTTGCGTCAAATCCTAAACGTTGGGGACCAGCGAACATTTTGTAATGATCGTAAAGGCATTGGTTGAAATACAAGATGCGCAAAGGTTCCTAGGGTGCAGTTCTGAGGGCATGTACATGACATGCACTCATTTTAAAAATGCGAAGACCCACATAACAGAACAGAAAAAAAAACATATTTTATTAGCACTTCCCAAGGGTGCTTTTCAGTACTAATACTACTAAATGGGTTACATTAAAATTTAAATGCATTAAATCAACGTACAAAGGAATTAAAAAAATGATACGAATGTTAAAAACACGGAAATTTCTTGCTATCTTCCCTGGCTTAAAGAGGTCAGCTGGAAAGGTAGAAGTATTTCAGTGAAGCTATGATAGAAAACCGAAATAAGAACAAAACAGAAGCAATGCCAGTCGCAACAAACCAAACTCAAATCGAAATCTTCTAAATTTCCTTCCTTGTACATTAACTTGTATTGACTAATACATTTATTAGTCGATTGATTGGTCGATTGATTGACTCAGCAATTATTTAATTGATTTAGCTCTCTGTTTATTTATTTCCTTTTCGATTTTCCGGCAGTCAATGTTTGTCCTTTTCGCTACCACGTCGCTGTTAAACGAATCGATGGGCAAACCTTACCAGTCACAAGACCAAGACGAAACAGCGAAGTTTTTTTTCCGAGAAGAACTTGTACCAAGTCAAGAAGAAAATGAAACAGTCGTGATGAGAAACAAAAGGCAAGCTTTAACATCGTCAAACGGATGTTTAAACAGATGGCTTTACCGTCCAAACCACGGCGTCTATGAGGCTGAATGTAAAATTAGCTCCTTTTCTTGCGTGAGTAGCATAACTACAACGGGCTTTATGAAATGTAATCCTGTGTATAAGACAGTGAACAATTTTAGGTTCATAGCGAATTGCCTTTGTGCCTAGTAATAAGTCTGAAATTAACTTTGAGGCGACTCATAACGAAAGGCATCTATTCAAAACTGTATATATATATATTTGTGTTTTATTTATGGTGTCTGCAATGTACACACACAACTTGTAAAATTTGAGATTAAAAATAAATAACTTAGATGAAACAGAATTGCGTCAGGTGTGTGAAATAGAGTATTTTTTACGAAACATGAGTTGGTAAACATCTTTTTTTTTTTTTTCATATTTGGCAATGATGTATTTCGACTATAATGCAAAACGGTCCTGAACACGGGAGTGGCGAAGCTCTATATTAGTTTCGACGCACGAGTGCGGGCACGTGTGATGTTTTGAATCCTATTTCCTCGCTCACTCCATACCTTTCTTTCAAACCCTGGTGCGTTCCCTCGATAAACAAACACGATTGCAACATTCATTAGGGGTGGCGGTGGGGCGGGGGACATTTTCGATTTGTATTTAACCTAGACTAGTTTTATTTTTAACGAGACAGGTGAAGTTGAATTGCTCAATTTGATGGAGGGGATGGAAAAATTTCAAGCCACTATGTTTACTTTCCTGTACTTCCTGTCTTTCTCAATCGC
>JAEMWC010000496.1:350000-407500 GCA_016490735.1 Pachyseris speciosa
GTTCAGTCAACTGGTAATTGGATGTGATCATGTTGGTCGCGCTAAACTGAGATATAAAATACGTGTAAAAGTGCTCTCAAACGGTGGTGGCATTATTTATCACTGGAGAAAAGCTGTAGACAACTGGTCTGAAAGAATATATTAACAGAGCAAGAGAATGAAGAAGGGAGAGAAGGAGCAGAAATTAGCTATCAAAATGGACTCTCTTTATTGGACTAGGCGTATTATTTATTATTGTGAGACAGTTGAACCTAATTAAGGATTAGCTTCGATCTTCAAAGGATGTTCCTAAAACGACAGCATATTCTAGCGGTATATTTTGAGTTCCCCTGAAACAACGATGAAGAACGATTGAAGTTATCGCATCCTTATTTCGCTGAAGCGAAGGGCGTGTCTTCAGCTGCACTAACTTGGCAAGTCTTCCTTCAGGAAGTAAACACGCGCCGGATTACAATTCCCTGATTCTGGATGAACTGAATGACGTTAAAAAAAGTTGGCGACCAAAACAAGCATTCTATACAAATAGAGAAAGAGATATCATGAAGAAAACATATTCAAAATTCTGTCTTCCAGCCATGCATCGTCGTACCCAACTAAACGAAAGAGTGGGGACAAATTTGCATCCGCTCGGCTTTAATTCTTATCCTCATTAGACGCCATGCTGTATCACAGCGAACTAAACTGTTATTCTTCATAAACTTGCATTTAGCGAAATCCCTTCAAAGCGTAAAGCTAAGAATGAAATTAATGCTGTCAAAGTATCAGGAATATTTTTTTCTCTTTTGGTGTAAATTGCGCGGGAATCTAACAGAAAGAAGTTTACAAAATGTAAATTTGCAAGTCCATATGGCATAATATTGCATTCTTATCACATTTTCAGGTAAAAAATTAATTCCCAGTAATCTACGCACAAACGCAGAGCTCGCTAAATCTCCAACACTTAACTGTATTGATGGAATGGCGTTTTAGGTTTTCATTTTTGAAGCCTTTCCGTTCAGTTATATTAGCGCACATAACACTCAATTCTAAATGTTGCAAAAACGGACTTTAACACTGGTGAAATACCAAAATAAGAACAAAGCAAAAAAAGATTGCTTTTTTCAACGGTAGTGAACCCCTAATTTATGAAACTAGGACGCCTACAACGGAAAATCATTATCGTATAAAAGGAAACAGATCCTGAATTCCCCTTTCCCGCGAAAACTGCGCTTAGTCCGGTTGCTCCCAAAATAAATAAAAGACTGCTTTTCTTATTTAGAACTTAGGTTGGAGGGATCCTTCGGCAGATATATAAGGCCGCATATGCTTGAAGAAGTTTTAAGCCGAGTGGGTAAAGAGAATTGCGAAATTAGGAGCTGCAAGTTAAGCAAACTGAGCCCCGACCGTAACCAGTATGAATTTCAATATGTGTTCAAAGGTAAGAAAGAATACTATCTCACTGCAGAAAAGTCGCTACCACTCGCCACTCGCTCTAGGCCTTCAGTACCAGACAACGCTCACTATCAGTTTACTAGTTCCCTCGCAGACTCATGTTGTGATTTTCCTTTCGCCATAACGGGGACAAAAAGGGCTCCGTTTTAGTATGAATTCTCTTGATAATTTAACAAATTGACGTCAGTTTTTTTATGTGTCTGTCCTCTTATTGATGATGAATTGCGTCACAACATTGTCAAAGTGCTGTAGAAACTACGAGCCGAAGGACAAACCCAAAAATGGTCAAATGCCGGGCTTAAATGACAAGAAAAGGCACCGCAAACAACCGCAAACATACGAAGTAAATGAATTTTATTCAAACTTATGCGAACATATTGTCAATAGCTTTTCTCGCTTTCTGACTGGCTATTTTCAACAGCTAAGCAACGTTCATTGGCTAAACAGTTGACAGTTTGACGTGAGGCCTATGCCTCGCATAAACTGAAATCTTCACTTGCTGCAGAAAGTTGAATCAAATTCAAAATACGATCTGAAAAGCTTTGTGGAGATGTAAAACGTTTGTGTTTAAGTCCGTGCTTTGACCTAAAGGCGTCGAAGACTTTCGTCTGACTGTACCTCAGTTATTCCGAGCAAGCTTTTTGTTTAGTTCATGTTCAGAGCACCAGGCGGGAAACTTAACAGAAGGTACGTCGATGTCCAATGAACAGTTTACGAGGAGTTTTTTGTTTCGGGCAAAACTTTTGTTAAAACAAGAAGTCTAGTAAATGTTTTTTCAATAGAAACTGGACTGTTAGAATTGTTATCGTTGTGTCTTACCTGGAAAAATCTTCACAAACCACTTTAAATTTTGTTTCGATTAGAGCCTTCGGACTCAGCGTTTCAAATAATTCCTTAAAAGTCAACTCCGCTTAATTCGGAAACAAGGTTGTTTTTCTTTCTGTTGCTTCATTTTCAGGAGCTTCTACATAAGACACGAGTTCAGGATATGATAATACTAACTCTTTTCCCCGTCATAGCGGATGTCATCAACAAAACCAAAGTTAACCCTTTAACTGGCAAATTCCTTGAGATCTTGAGGCAATTTTCTCAATGCAGGTAATTAAACGGTATTTAGCTGCCCTACATGAAGGGCTCCCTTGAGAGGTCTGCTGCTCTAGAATACCGAGGACTCAACTTGTATTGTGACGTCGCCAATTTCAACCGTTGTTGTTCTGCTCGCGACCGTAGCAACTACTCGGTTTATAACTGTGTTTTCGAGCCATTTTCCACTGCAGAAGCTCCCAGTGTAGCATCATTAAGCTGGAATGGAGAGTAACGGCAAATCTCTGAACGAAACCAGGGATGAGGGATAATTTCATGCCGACTGGGACGCCAAAAGTGTTCGTGTCAAAGCATGGCGGCTCTGAACTTGAGGTTGTTTCTCTCGCCGTTCTGCGGTGGATTCTTGGACCTGGCAAGGCAATTTTGGCGAGATTTGACTTGCAAAGAACACAACTCTTACAATATTTCGCTAGTAGGTCCGAGTGGCTCAACACTTTAAAAAAATCTAGAAATTGTTGATGGCGGGAGTTCCATTTCGCTGTGGCATCACTGTTCCCAGAATGCAATTCGGGCGCCAAAGAAGAATACAGAGGCTTTCAAAAGTGGTTCGAATGAAATCGCTGATGCTTAACTCACTGTAGGCGCGAGAGGCAGAATGGAAGATAAATGTTCAGTCATGAGATGAAAGTTTTCTGTCATTAGGAAATTTTGCTTTCAACAGGAGATTTTAAATTAAAGAGGTTAAAGCAAAGATGTGTGATTTTTGCTTTGCTCAATGGTGCATAAAATGGGCATTTGTAGTTTTGCTTGAAAAGGAACGACGATATGGAAGGGTAATCGAAGGTTATCCTTAGTTAATTTGCCCTTCAGGCCTAAAGCAGTTACTGGTTGACACTAGAAACAGGCCATCATAACCAGCTTTATTAATTTGAGAATCTGGCAAAGCTTGAAAGTGGTAGCCCTGTCTACCGTACGAATTCGTACGATAATTCGTACGATAGACACTTAAAGGGTTAAAACAATATTAAAGTCCTGATTTTCGCATAAATTAAAATTTCATTGGTCTGTACTCTTATTGATGATAAAAATTAGCCAATCATCGCGCGAGAATTTTGACAGTTATTGTAAAAACGCTATTCGATTCATTTTGCTTCAAAGCCTGTACTTGGAGGACCAGGGAACGGTTTTTAATGATCATATAGACATTGGTTGAAATGCAAGATGCGCAAAGGTTCCTAGGTTACTCTTGATACTCTTTCAGAAAATGCGAAGATACACAACTGGGAAATGATAAAAACACGGGTCGACATTTATGTCTGCACGGTCTGCCTTGCGTAAAAAGGTAACCTAGAAAGGCAAAAGAATTTCAGTGAAGCTAAGGAACAAACAGAAATAACTAAACAGAAACAATGCCAATCGTATCAGACCAAAAACAAAACAAAATCTTGTATACTTCTTCCTTATAGTTTGTGTTAACTCACGGATGAGTGAGTGAGTATATATTTCAAGATATAGACAATTTACACAAATTTACACAGCCGGCGTATAGAATCAGCTAATCATCTTTGCGGGTATCAGTGATAAATAAACACTAAACATTATAAGCTAAAGGATTACATTACTACTACGGTATTACTATATTATACGCTATGCATTAGATTACTACGTTATAAGCTTAAAGATGCAGTTATCATGATTGGTTGATTAATAGATTGAGTGATTCAGTGATTATTTAATCGATTTAGCTATCTGTTTATTTACTTCCTTTTCTATTTTTCTGGTAGTTATTTTACATCCTTTTTGCTGTCACGTCGCTGTTAAACCAAACGATCTGTAAACCTCACCAGTCACAGGACCAAGAGATTTTTCGCGGAGATGAACTTGTACCAAGTCAAGAAGTAAATGAAACAGTCGTGATAAGAAGCAGAAGGCAAGCTGTAAAATCGCCAAACGGATGTGTGAAGAAGTTGACTTACCTTCCAGGGCGCAATGTCGTTGTGGCTGAATGCAATCCATTGGACTCCTATGCTTGCCTGAGTAGCATACGCAAATGGGGCGTTCCGAAATGTCTTCCTATATATGAGACAGAGAACAATTTTAGGTTCATAATAAATTGCAAGTGTGCAGAGTGACAAGTTTTACATTAAAATTGAAGCGACTTATAAGAAAGGCTTGCCTTCGAGACTATAAATATATTTATGCTGATGTTGAATGTGTAATGTGTTAGCGTGGCAATCCTGTAAATGCTGTACTGAAAATTTGAGATGTAATTAAAAATAAATAACTTAGATGAAACAGAACTATGTCTGAAAACAGAGTATTCGTAAGAAAAAATGCTTTTAGCATTGATGGATGTGAAATGTGATGCCAAACGGTCGTTTTTAGTCTTAAAATCCACGAACGAGACTCGTTTCGCCGAAAAGTGTGAACACGCGAGTCGCGAAGCTCTATATTAGTCTTCGCACGAGAGTACGGGCACGTGATGGCTTAAGGCCGTGAGTCTATTTCCGGTCCACTCACACTTTAAGTTAAAAGCTAGCTAGCGCGTTCCCACAACAGACAAACACAACTGCGACATTTATTAGGGGTGTTAGTAGGGCGATGCATAGGAATGTGGGGATGGGGAGCATTTTCCATTTATTTTCAATATCTAATAGTTTTGTTTTCAGCTGATTGATGCAAAATAGCGAGAGAGGTGACGCTGAAATGCTGGATTTGATTCATGGGTGGAAAACTGGTTTTCTTCATCTAAAACCCTTAGCGTAAGCCCAGGAAAGAGTGTGGCCTCAGTTATCCTCCTCACGCTTAACTTAAGAGGCATTTTTATATCTGACTGCGTTACACCAGGCGTTTTAATGGACGCGTATACTGTTTGTTCAAAGAGCGGATTGGTACAATTCTTTGTCGATCGCCCTCAGCTGCAAAACAGAAAATGAAAAGACCAACAAATTCAAGAGTTTGTTGAGAACGTGAGCGCATGACGGTGAATCTTTCTCTCCTTTTCTCATTCTCGACCCCACAGCTCTTCCCTTTTGCGCATGCCTGTTTTCTTTTTTTGATAACATAAATACAATGTATGTAGTCCTAGTAAGCTGAATATTTAATTTCTTGTGCTGCCATTTACTTGACCATGGCGGTGTCCAACCAGAAAGCTCTCGCTACTTTGGCCACCGCTCACATATAATTTATTCCTTAACGGCTTAACACTCCTTAATGTTTTATTATTGTCATTTCTTTACCTTATAAACTGTATTTAAATGCCCTTTATAGTGTTAATAAGTGAAGAGTTGAATTGAATTGAATTCATGTCTGACGGGCGTGAAGGCGGGAAGAGTTCTGGGCAACTCTACGCAAGCGTAGCCAAAATCTAATTATTGAGGTCTAACAACGCATGCTTGAGGTTTCAAACCAAAATGGCGTCGCTGTTTGAAAATTCCTTGCAGTATGAATTACTGAAGCTGTTTGTTTGTTCAAGGAAGGACTTTTTAGGGGTCTCACTCATGTTTGTTTTGTGAATTTTTTTCGAAGCTAGTTCGCTTCACAAGAGTAACTCCCGCGCTGTAAGATCAGTTTTTCGTGTTTACCGAGTTAGCCAATCAGAGGTAATTTCATTGTTGATAACCAATCAGAGCTGGAGGCTTGCGTAGAGTTGTGTAGAGCTCTTACCACCGTCACGCTCGTTAGACAAGGGAAGAGCTGTGGGGTCGAGAATGTCTTTTTCTCAGTCAACGCCGTTTCTTGAAATTTGGAATAATCTCAGAGTAGGTACAATAATGTGAATTTTTGTTTTGATATGATTTATCGTTAAATATGCTACTTAATAAATTAAGAGGAAAAATGACTTGAATTAGTTCAAAGATGGTAACTTCTGGAGATCATAAAACTGGATATATTTTCCCAGTCTTTCCCTGCCCCCCCCCCCCCCCACCACCCCCCCCCCCAAATGCAGTCATTAACCGATGTTTCTTGGATTTTGGGACAATTTGAAAGCAGTTATCGGCTTCATTTAGAAATAGGCGCCTTAGAGGGCGTGGGAGTAATGCTTAGAAGGTGAAAAATACGAAAAGTAGAATTTGCCTAAATATGCAGTTATGTGGATAGTAATTCATGCGAATAGTTGAAATAATGAACCGTTAATTTGTCATATGGTAGGGTGGGGAGGGGGGGGGGAGGGAGCTGGTGGGATTAGGTAGTCTGTGTAATTTTAAGATCATCCTTCCTCTTCATCATTATGTTTTTCGGCCATTCCTTTCCCCACCCCTCTCCCCCTTTTGAAGTTTTTTTTTTACCTGCCCCCTAAATTCTCCGAGTTTTCTTTTTCTGCTGGTTTGGAAAACTTTTTTAATAAGGAATTCTGGATGGTTTCCTGTCTCAGTCTAGAATTGAAGTGTCCATTGATTTTCGATTGTTTACAAAGCCTTCTGACAGTCAGTCTGTACACAGTAATTGATCGCTCACTTGAACTACGGTCATTAACCCATTGGCACCCGTGCCGGCCGAAACCGGCCGTAAAAAACTCCCATGCTTCAAAACATTGCAACTTTCTCAATCGCACGGATATTGCCTTAACTGTTAGCTAAGTGTTCGACCGGCCAAATTCCCAGTTCGTCGAGTAACAAGCCAAATTCAACAACAAAGTACATCACCTTGCTCGATTCTTTGAGAAAGTGGACTCTTAGCTACCGTCACGCTTAATGATGCTCATCAGGCAGCCGCTAAAGATGAAAAATGGCTGTAAATTTAGCAGAAATCGCAAGCAAACCGAACTTGGGCCATTGTTGTCGCTTCACGGATAAAAAACAGCTACGTCAAAATGACGTTTTCAAAAACTTTGAGCCTCCAGTGGCTTAGGACAGCACCACTTTTCCCTGGTAGTTCAAATAAAGAGTCACGAATTGCTGTTCATCGTTTATAGGTGGAAAATCACTCCGAAAATGTAAAAACAGCCGGTATTCAATGGGTTAAGGAGTTTAAGAAAAGAGGACGGCCACGGCAACAAGAACGTCATTTCAAAATATAACTTCTCGTTATTGTAGCACTTTCGCGATTATTCCAATTTGTTCAACTTGCAAAATGTCGGCGAAACATCCAGGAACTAAATTTCTATGAACGGCGTTAAAGTAAAGAAAAAGAAAGAAAAATGTGCCATCATGTGCACACGTTCTCGCCACAACCTAAATTTGGTCATTTCACGTTGTTGTTTTGCTGAGAACGATAAAGAAATGTACCAAAATGTAAAACGCACGTGCAGAGCTCATGAAACCTATTGTTTTGTGACGTTCTCGTTGACGTTCCCGTCGTCGTTTCTTAAATTCCAAATTGTTTACATCTAACATATCACAGTTACCTGGAATAATTATTTCATAAGAATTTTCGTAATGATTCACCACAGCTTTCATATCGATACTTCCTCGATCACTAAAAGGTTTACGTACATAGCAGTAGTTTGACAAGCACTTTCCACTCAATAACTTAGGGTTTTGATTTTCCGAAAAAGGTTTGTTTCTCCCGTAAACGGACTCAATGTTCCCACAATGGGAAAAACGATCATGTTCTCCCTTAAAGCTCAAGTCCTCAATATTCCTCCAAAGTGGCGCAATTATCCCACAATATAATGGGGATCAATATTCCTCCAACGAGGCTCAATTATCCCACAGTGGAGCTCAATATTCCTCCGAAGAGGCTAAATTACTCTCCGAAGAGGCTCAGTTAAGTAAAGATTCGAGAACGTTTTCCCCATACGAGGCATATGTACTTTAAAATTATGGATTATGTTGTTTATGCAACGGCAAGCGTATGTGTTGTTTATCACGGGTCGACAAATCACGTGATTTGTCGACCCGGTTTCGTGAGTACTTTTCAGCTTTTCCGTATTTTTCAAACCTAAAAGCTGAAAAAATACTCATGAAACCTTTCATCTGATCAGTAAAAAAACAAATATGAAAGCTGTATGTGCGGTGTAAATGTTGTAAAAAATAAACACTCACCTGGATATTCCACTACATAAGCGACACATCGGTGAAACATCTTGTTTGTCAATCTTATTCTTGATGTAATTAGTCCGAAGGACCTGGTCTTGTGGAGGGTACCTATCTTTCGAGTTAGGAACCGAGTTGGGAACCGAGTTCGGAACCGAGTTAGGAACCGAGTTGGGAACCGAGTTAGGAACCGAGTTGGGAACCGAGTTAGGAACCGAGTTAGGAACTGAGTTGGGAACCGATACATTGATTTTAGACATCGTCTTTGTATTAGCCTAGCGTGCCATCAGTTCCGATCAGCACTTTTCCTCGCAAAACTAGAGGTTTCTCCAGGTTAGAATGCCCTGGCCGGCTTACCCTTCTAGCAGAGGTTCCTTTCTGGCAAGTCTTTAAGCACGTACGAAGTCGTTCGCTTCTCTTGTATTTCGCGTAGTCGGCTTGTTTACTTCCCCGAGAGAAAATCTCTGCCAAGAGCCGCTTACATGTTCGTTGAGCAATGAATGTTAGTGATACGAGGAACGGGGAACGGGGAACCGCAAACGGGAGTCTGGGAACCAGTGTACAGCGGTACTCCGCAAAAAATTCAAAATGGCGGACGAGAAAAGCTAACTTGCCGTTTGCAGTGTAATTAGACGACTTGTAATCCTGGGTGAGAATTTGAAGTCAACGGTTCTGCAATGGTTGCCACCATTTGTTTTAGCGATTCGCTTTTTCCCTTCCTGAAATCGTCATTTTACGCCGGATCTCGTGCACGAAAGCTGACGAAAGTGTTCGTATAGCCCAACATCATCAGCAGCAGAAAAGTAGCGAGGAGGTAACAGATCGAGATAACACAAGTAACGTACATTGTAGAAAACTTAATAAACGGTATATTTATTCAAATTACTACATGCAGAGATACATAAAATTACCACAGAACAACGAGTAAATAAATAAGCTTGTTTGTACAAATACAAATATATTAAATAAGCCAAAACATCAGGAAATCCCGGGTTCAAACCATTTACGATTTTACATCAGGAAATGCAAGTTACAATATAACCTTTTAAACAACAGCGAAAACCAAGCATTGACAGACCTTTAAAATAATATTATATTTTTAGGCGGTCAATTGTCTTGTTTGAAAGCCCCTCAAAAGAGCTTTATAGGAAAGATATAAGGTTTCTAAACCAGGTTAAAAAATTGTCTTCAATGAAAATAGCATTTCTCTTCTTGGACAATATTTTCCATTTTTTAACAAATTATTCTTAAATGACAACTTACTGTCATGAAAATCAACCACAGGGCACCCAGACAATCTGTTTATGTAAACCTTTGTTTTTCATCGTAAATGAATGGGATTTACCATATAGTTTTCATGATCTAGCAATGAATTGCTATTAAACATATGTATTGACCAATGCTAAATAAAAGTTAAATTGCCTTACCTGTGGTGTATTGTCATCCTTTTACCTCAGAAGTGATAATTTTAAGCGATTTTGATGGGTTTTGATGGGCCTAACGTGTGGTTATGAGTTCACCCTTTAAGAGCGCTAAAAGCATCCTCTTACTCACCTTATTTCATTGCAATGGCTTATCTCTTCGTGCAATTTCCAACCGTTCTTCCCTTCGCGTACAAAGCAAGTTGTTTGGTTCGTGTGTTTTGTTTTGTTTTTCTTGCTTAGCGTTATGATTTTGTGAACTCTCTACCGGGTCTTGTCACTGTGCCCCTGACGAGAATGGCAGACCTTATGAGCCGACAATTTGTTTTACTTTAAACTATCAGTCTATGCCTTTTAAACCCTTTCTTTAGTGAGCTCACTAAATTATAATCTATAGGAACATACCAGATACAAATTCAAAACGAAAACTGTTTAATAATAGTAACTCCCAGCGTTAAATCAGACTCGCTTAGTCAGGTTTATCCTTGCGCAGTATTTATAAACATTCAAGTTCTTTCGGAGTATTCACCCGTTTGCTCTTTTCTAACAGTTCTCAAAAATTGTTTTTAACATATTAAGTTTAAAGAAAAAATAATCAACCATGAATCAACCATAAATCCCTTCCTTGTTGCCCTGATCGTCTGTTCGGCTGGACGGTCGTTTCTTGTTCGGACGGTTGTTTGGCTGTCGGTTCATAGGCCTTTCGGTCATTTCATCTGTTCGGTCATTCATTTTTTCGGTCGTTCATTGTTTTGGTCGTCCGGTTCTCTGGCCGTTTGGTCGTCCAGTCGTTTCGGTCCTGATTTCGGCCGTATTCCCGTTAGTTTATTAGCTTTTATTCGAGTGGGTTTGGTTTGGGATTTTTCACTGGTTTTCAAATCCCCGTCTAAAATGATAAACACATAATATGATATATTAAAACACATAAGGGACACCCCCTTTTTATCATTTAAAACCTGGAACGGTTTACTTCCCTTGTGTTTTAATATCAAGATGGCACTTCCACACAGTAGGACTTAATACTACTATATTCTAACGATGTACTTTGTACACGGTAAAAAACGATTATATTGTGTTTTGAATGGTGAAGATACCTTCGTAATTTCTTCCTGCGTTAAAAAAAGAGGGCGGGCAAACGTCGTCAGGTAAGATTTACGTCATAATCTCTATAGTAACTTGATTAGGATCTAACGCATGCTCAACGGGAAATGTAAGCGGCTCGTGGCAGAGATTTCTCTCCGTGAAGTAAACAAGCCAACTACGCGAAATGCAAGAGACGCGCACGACTTCGTACGTGCTAAAAGGAAAAGTGATGATCCGGGAACTGACGTTAGGCTAATACAAAGACGATGTATAAAATCAATGTATCGGTTCCCAACTCGGTTCCTAACTCGGTTCCCAACTCGGTTCCTAACTCGGTTCCTAACTCGGTTCCTAACTCGGTTCCTAACTCCATTGTTAGTTTATCTCGGTCTTGTGCAGCAGTTAGAAAGCCTTCAGTCTCTTTCTTCAAAGTACCTTTTTTCAGCCAATCCCATGTCTGCGGGTCTCTAATTCCTTCAGTGCCCCATGCATACTGCACGTGCAGTGTCTTTTCTCTATAACCGCTTAGCCTTCTTCGATTTACACTTTCTTTGTCATCTTTTGTTGCCTTAAGCAGCCTTTCAGGACTGTTCCTCACATACTCACACAAACTACCAACCTCGATGTTGACGAAATATTAAACTCTAATTAAGCCTTTGCCTACCTATGATCTCTTGAAATGTAATCTGTCTACATCTGCTTCAGGATGAAGCGATCTATAAATCGTTAACAGCTTCCTTGTTTTTTTCTATCCAGTGCCCTTAGTTCATCCTTACTCCATCTGATGATACCCGCCCCACATCGTATCAATGAAACTGCTCTTGAATTAATCGCGCTCACAATATTTCCGGCGTTCAATTATTATTATTATTATTATTATTATTATTATTATTATTATTATTATTATTATTATTATTCAATGTTACAGATGGCACTAAGAACGCTTTTTCTGGAGAACTCTAGCCAAAGCCAGTAATACTGAACCAAGAAGTGTTTTATAGTTTTGTGTTCTACATTTTTCATACTTAATACGATGGTTAGACTATTTATAGAGCAAGTTTTTAAGGCTAGCTGTTGTCACATTTTCTGGAAGCTGAGCCATTAATTTTTACAAATATTTTGAAGCTTCACGTTAAACATGTTTTTTAAGCCTCTTAACACAAGAATTTGAATATGAAATTTTTTTTTGCTGAAAGTGTGTTAATATTAATATTATATGTTAGTATTATGTTAGTGTTAATATTATATAGGGGACCTAGAGTCCTATTGTATTATCACCTGCCCTTGGGCGAATCACAAAATAAATAAATAAATAAATAAATAAATAAGAGTGCGCAAGATTTTGTTAAAAGTTGGTCATTTTCTAATAAAGTTTTTTTGCTATAAAAATTATTATTACTATTGTTATTATTATTATTATTATTATTATTATTATTATTATTATTATTCTAACGATATATTCTGCGTTCTCCTATAACAGCGATGTAGAACGGTTAAAGATATCGCATCCTTATTTCCCTGAGGGGTGTGGCGTGTCTTCAGCTCAGCTTACTTGCCAAGTCTTCCTTTAGGAAGTAAACACACGATTACAATTCACTGATTTTGGCTCAAATTGAATTATGTTAGAAACAGCTAGGGACCAAAGAAATTATTCTATACAAAAAAACAAAAAAGAGAGAGAGATATCATAAAGAAAACTTGTTCAAAATTCCGTAGGCTACGTTATATCTTTCCATCGCGCTACCAGGAACCAAAGAGTTACGGGGTAAAATCTGCTTCCGTTCGGCTTTCATTCTTATCCTAATTACAAGTCACGATGTTTGACAGTCTAAACAAGAGCCTGTTACCTGTTCTGAGATATTCTTCTTCGTAAAACTGCATTGAGCTCCAGGAATTCAGCAAAATCCCATCCAAACCTAAACCTAAGGATTAAATTAATTCTATTGAAGTATTAGAAATATTTCATTTTCTTTTTCTGTAAATTGCGTGGGAATCTAACAGGAACAAGTTTACAAAATGTAAATTTACCACTCCATATGGCTCATAATGTTACATTCTGGTCACACTCATTCGCAGGTAAAAATATTAATTTCCAGCTCTTAAGCTAATTCCGTTTGTAATCTACTCACAAATGTAAAATTCGCTTATTCTTCAACACTTAAACATTGGTGGGATGACGTTGTTTGGTTTTCATTTTTGAAGCCTTTCCTGGCAGTTATATTAGCACATGTAACATGTACACTCAATTCTAAATGGAAGATTGCTTTGTTTAATGGTAGTGCAACCCCAATTTTTGAATCTAGGACACCAGCAACGGAAGATAAGATAAAAAAAATTATTATTATGAAAGATGAAGAAAAACTACCATTATCGTATACAAGGAAACGTTTAGATCCTGGATTCCCCGCTCCCGCGCAAACCGCCCGGCCATGCTTAGTCGGTAGCTCCCCCAAAAAAGAAAAGATTAATTTTTTATATTTAGTATAGTTAAGTTGGTTCCTTCTGCAGCTATATAAGGTCGCATTTGCTTTAAGAAGTTAGTTTTAATCCGACTGGATAAAGAGAATCGAGAAGTTAAGAGCTGCAAGTTAAGCAAAGCCCCGACGTCACAACGAATATGAATTTCACTATGTGCTTAAAGGTAAGGTAAGAAAGAATACTATCTTATTGAGAAAAGTCACGACCACCTACCGCACTCACTGATAATGAAGGTTATTTTACTTAATCCCAAGCACACTCATTTTGTGATCTTCTTTTCGCCACAACGGGAGCCAAAAGGACTCTGTTTTAGTATCTAAAAAATACGCTATTCACATTGTTTTAAATCCTAAATGTGGGGGACCAGGGCAACCTCGTTCCCAGGGATTTTCTCCGCCGAGGGGAGGGCGGGCGGGAACCAGGGAACGTTTTTAATGATCATGTATTGACTAATGGATTGATTGGTCGATTGAGTGATTGATTGATTGATTGATTGATTGATTGGTGGATTGATTGACTTTTTTGATTGATTAATTGATTCAGTAGTTTTTTCATTGACTTAGCTATCTGTTTATTTATTTATTTATTTCAGTTATTGTTTGTCCTTTTTGCTGGCACGTTTTTGGCAGATCAAACTGTCAGTAAACCTTACCAGTCACAAGGCGAAGACGAAACACCGAACATTTTTTCCGAAGAAGAACTTGTACCAAGCCAAGAAGAAAATGAAACAGTCGTGATAAGAAGCAAAAGGCAAGCTTTAAAATCGTCAAGCGGATGTGTGAACAGGACGTTTTATCGTCCATACCTTGACGTCTCTGAGGCTGAATGCCTTGAATTCAGCTTTCGTTGCCTAGGAAGTATACCTGAATGCCACTCGGCGGCTTGCCATCCTGTGTATGCTACAAAACACAATGTGAGGTATATTGTAGATTGCAAGTGTGGATGTTAATAAGTCTGAAATTAACTTGAAGCGACTCATGTAAGGAATGCTTATATTCAAAACTGTAAATATATTTAAATGTATTTATTTGTGTAACCGTGGCAATGTACAAGTTGTAACTGAGATGAAAGTAAGGTTAGAATAAATTGGATGAAACGGAAATGTGTCGCGGGGTTTTACAAATGAAATGTTTAGCACTGAACGTTTAGCGTTGATGCACACTGGCTAAAATGCAAATACAGATTAAAGTAATGTTTAATAAATGAGCAGGAGTGTTTTATCAAGTTTAAAACACGAGGCGCAGCCGAGTGTTTTAGGACTCGATAAAACACGAATTGCGAATTTATTGAACGGCTTAAAAAGCTTTACTGTACATCTATCCATTCTTACACTAAAATTTAGATTTGGGGTTATTTTGGCCTAGAAAATCGGATGTGAAATTTAGCCGTGTCTTTATCAGATATAAAGACACTCATTAAAAATTAATTTCTTTTGTATTTCCTACATGAACTATTAATGAGTTTTTTAAAGTATTAGAATTCGAATTTATCAGTGATGAACTTAGTGGACGTAACATAGTTTTTCGGGCCCGAAACGTTTCCGGGAGTTTCGAGAAACGTGCGCCAGGGTACTGAAGGTGGTTCCGACGGTTTCCTATAAGAAAAGAACGTGAGCACACGATAACATTTTGAATGTGGAAGGGGGAAGTGGGGGGGGGGGGGGTTGGGGAGCGAAGGAGATCGATTAGTTTTATTTTTAACTGAATGATACAAGAAGCGAGAGAGGAGTCCCTTAATTTCTCGATTTGGTGGAATGGGTAGGAAAGTTTAGAGCCACTATACCTTAGCACGGATGGCGTAGTGGTGAGAGCACTCGCCTCCAAACAATGTGGCCCGGGTTCGATTCACGTACCCGGCATTGTATGTGGATTGAATTTGTTGTTGGTTCTCGTCCTTGCCCCGGGAGGTTTTTCTCCGGGTACTCCAGTTTTCCCGCCCTCTTTTCAGAAACCAACATTTCCACATTCCAATTCGATCCGGAATTTCGAGTGCCAGAGGCTTGTGAGTTGAATTACTGTGTCACCCTTCTTAAACAAGGGCGAATTATTAACTTGATTTACTTTAAAGGCCCATTATCACCCTTGATGCATCGCCGGCCCCGCGACCGTTAATTCTGGAATTTCTTGTAACGCGAAATATTTCAGACTTCGAAGCCCTTGTTTTATCGCTCTTGTTTTATCTCATCGTGAACAAATCTCCAAATTTATGGCCGTAAATATGTTTTCTGTTTATTCTTCTTCATTTTCCTTGTATTATGTTTGGAACAATTTGTGCTTATGTAAATGTTGGCCTGTGTAAAGTCAAAAGAGTCAGTGTGACAGTAGTCGGTTGCGGTAACTTCGCAGCGTTGTTTGGATTTACATGCAGAGACTCGTTGTTCAAGTTTGGTGCTTTTTACCTCGGAGCTTTCAAGAATTCGCTGAGCTTGTTGGAGTCGACTTACTGCGATTTAGACACTGATTTGATGGCGAGTATTAAAAGTTTTACTTGGCTCAGTGGACAACTGTTTTCCGCATGTTTGTGTTTTACCTCAAGGTCAGTTTGTGTAAGGGGTTCTGCGGCTTTGATCAACTCTTTAGTGTTTTTAATCCAATTTGCCGCTTTTTCTCTTTATCGACTGCCATTTTTATGCCCCATCGGGCATTCTAGCTTTACGTTCAGTTTTCTTGTGGATATTTTGTCACCATCCTCGCCACATAATCAGCGAGTTTTATCAATAACGGATCGTTCATGCAATACTTTGCTGTTATTATTTTCAACCTGTCAACGGATTGTTCCTGGTTTTAATGAAGAAATATGAAGAAATATGCAAGCTGAATTTGTACCCATTTGCTTTGCCACACCGGGCACAAGCGACAACTCGGCGCGATGAACCAGATCAAAAGCCCGATAAAAACAATTGGCCAATCAGAGGCATCATTTAACAATAGCGCGATTTCAAAACAAAAACAAGCGATCGCGTTGGATCAAGGGTGATAATGAGCCTTTAAAGTATTTCCAATTTTCGTCATCTACAACCCCTGGCGTGAACCAAGAAAAGAGTGCATGGGTTTGAGAATATATGGCATCCTAGCCTCCTTCGCAGACGTCTTTGGGCTCGTCACGCGTTCCTTGCCCACGAACGTCTGCTGAACTGAACTACCACTTCCGTTCGCGGCGGTTAGCCAATCATAGTTCGTTTTCCAATTTATGGAAAGTAGGACTTCGACCCCTGGATTACTTTCACAGACGATGCACGTGAATCGGGTGTCGATTTCCATTCTTACGCAGCTCGTTATTGGTTTCTTCAAACCAAAGGCTAACCGCCGACGAACGGAAGTGGCAGTTCAGTTCAGCAGACGTTCGTGGGCAAGGAACGCGTGACGAGCCCAAAGACGACTGCGAAGGAGGCTGATGGCATCCCTCCCTCCGTAACTTTATCGGTATTTAAACCGGGCCAAGCTAGGCACCTGACACAACAGTTGCCACATAACTTTGCCATGCTCAGCGAAACAGCAATTAAATTCAAGAATTTATTGAGGACGTGATTGCATGACAGTGGATCATTCTTTCTTTTTTCTCATCTATAACGCTGTTCCTTCCAGTTTGGAATAATCGGAGAGTAATTATGATAACGTGAATTTATGTTTTGGTATGATGTCATCTTTTCCTAAGCTCCGTAATAAAATGACAACAAAGGTGTCTTTATTGAGTTTAGAGATGTTAACCTCTGGAGATCTTAAACCTGGATATGTTTTTTTCTTTTCTTCCCTTCTCCCCAATTATTTACGCACATGTCCCCTCTCGCAAAATTTTCTTAGGCCCTCTCTAACGGCAACATTGGCAGCGATCACAAAAACAAATTTTGGGGGGTACCCAGTGAACGTTTATCACATAGTGAAACATGCGTCAAAATTTAACCATGAACCAATTTTTCTTGGATTTTGGGAAAATTTGAATTTGAAATAGTCGCATTTATCTGGGAAAACTGGAAGCTTCGTTTTGTATCCGGGAGACTCCCGGAGTCCAGGTCGCGGATAATCCAGGAGAGTTGGCATAAACAGTCGAACTTGAAGTAAGTTAAGTGACCGCTTACAGAATACACGTCAAACAAGGAAAACGCCTTTTTATATAACCTTGAATCACTTAACTCATTCTTGTCCGCCATTTTTTACGTCGTTATTGTTATTCTCGAGGTTTGGAGGTCTAGTCGATCTCATTATTCCATATAAAAGGTTACCATAGAGATTTTGCTGGTCCACGAGACCGAAGGCTCTATCTTTCTTGACACGCTTGTCATGCTAACTGTTTCTCGTTTCTAAGCCAACTGAAATTCGGTAGGTATTTGATTTATAAGTGTGTTTTTGAGACATTTGCCATCTCTGACGCCAACTTCCAGGCATTCTAAGATGGGATGGTGAGTAAAGGCAATCCTCGGAAAGAAAACAGAGGTGAGAAACAATTTCTCAGCAAGTGCGCCACCGAAAGTGTTTCTTGCGAGGCATGGCAATTCACGAGTGAGGTTGTCTTTCTAGACGTTCTGTGGATGGATTCCGGGACCTCGCATGGCAATTTTGGCAATTTTTGACTAAAACATAATGCAATCGGCACTACTTTGTCAGTAGGACTGGGCGGCTCGACACTGAAATGGAAATTGGAGGCTTCCTTGCCGCCGCCGTTTGCAAAAATTTCCCAGAATTTCTTTGGGTCACAAACGCGAATATTACAGATCAGTGAAAACAACTGAAATCAAATAGTGTTATCCAGGTCGCACTAAAGAATCCAGTGAGCAGGAAAATTTGAAACAGGTTGCAAGAAGTGGAGTCGACGTTTGCTGTCAATGTAGACTTTTATCTTCAAGAGGAATCTTTGCCTTTAAATCTTCAAGACAAAGTTGCATATTTTTGGGTGTTGTTCGAGGGCGTTGGAAGCCAACATTTTCGGTTTGCAACGGTCATATTCCAGGAAAATAATTGGGAGTTTTGGGTTGAATTGGTAAATTAAAGTTTAAAAAAACTGAGCATTTGGCAATAATAATAGTTAGTAAATACCACACAAGTGAATAGTGCTTTTTGCGCGCTCTGATTGGTTAACTCGGAGGTGATTAGCAAAGTACTATTCACCTCCGGGCAACCGGTGCGCGAGATTTTACAATTTCCGACCGCTTGTCGGTATATTGTCACACATAAAGTAATGATTTGGTCCGCTAATTATTCAGCTTTTGTGGTATATACTAAAACAAATTATTCACCTCAGTGTCGGTGAAAGTGGTGAATATTTACCTCGCCGCTTCGCGGCTTGGTTAATATCCACCAACTATTCACCTCCACTTCGGTGAATAATTGTTAACTAACAATGGCTCATTTCAACCATGGTCTGGGATTTGTGAAAGTTGCAGGTTTTCAAAGCATTGGTCCATATGGACCAATAAACAGCACAGAGCCGGACAAGAATGAGTTAATGTACAGTTCATACACAAAGGTGCTCAAATAAATCAATTACTCAGTTAAGAAACTGCAACAATGATCGAGAACATAGCCTTATAAAAACTGACTAACAAAACAGTAACACCAGTTGTTATATAGCCAGCGTTTTTCCCGCTACAGTGCACCCATTCATTGGCTAGTTCATGGTCACATGACATCTAGCAACGAATTTGTTTCCCGCCAAATGCCATGAGTGAGCAACATTGCGAAAACTATGACGTCAAACGGGAAACAGTTGACTGTTACCCGCGAAATGTTGACCGCTGTTGCACGTGATCAGAACGTGCAGTTGAAGGTGGCCTGATGTCGTCACTGGAATCTCAGCGCGTTTTTCAAAATTTGCTTTTGTTTTGTTTTCCACCGGTTTGACCCATTTGTTTTGCTAAGTAACAAATCACTTAATGACTGGTCACTTGGGGAACAGTGAATTTTGTTTCCCTCGAATCTCAAAAACAAAATTCACTGTTCCCCTCGGGACCAGTCATTGTTAAATATTGCACAAGATCGTTAGCTGGAAAAGGAATACTGCAGAAGACTTCTGACCATAATTAACAAGCACTTCAATTACCTGACAGGCTATTTCGTAGTACATCGTATTGTTTTCTTTTCACAAAGTAACAGTTTAATACAGGTCAAGAGATTAGAAACAACTCCTTGGGACTTAGTAAAGGGCAACCGAGACCACTTAATAGAGGTCAAAACGACAGAAATTAAGTATTTGAGTTTCCTTCCTTTTGACTCGACGGCCTTACAAAAAGACCCTTGCTGAAAATCAATCTCTTGCACTGCATCAAAATATTGTCTTCACCAGTCTGTCGTCTTCCGCAGAATTTGTTGAACCTTCGGCCCAAAAATTATAACAGTACTTACATTTAACCATCTGGGCTCAGTTGTTGGATGCTTGATTCCAGAATAATTACTAACAATATATACAATTACAGATTCCCCCAAAAGACTTTTGCTTTTCACTATTGACTTGAGCGATTAACAGCTTTCGAACCCAACCCGATCTGATTATTATATCGACGAGGACTTTCCTAGTCTACAGTGCAGGCGTTTTCGGTGGGAGCGTGAGTGATTTTCCCGAGTAAGCGGCGCCATGCTGAACTTTACTAAAACGCAAGGAACCCATCCCTATAACCCGTAAATTTACTCTCCCCAATACACCTCTGTTTCTCAAATCAAAGATGGTGGGCTCGCTCGTAATAACACGAACGAAATAATGCGCACGCCTCGCAAAATGCGCCTGCAATGCAGACTAGGACTTTCCAGACAGTTATACCTAATCAGGGATCAGCTGATGTTCCAAAAAGACAGCATATTCTAACGATATATTTTGTGATGCAGAGCGGTTACAGTTACCGCATCCTTATTTCGCTGAAGCGAAGGGCGTCTTCAGCTCAGCGTACTTCCCAAGTCTTCCTTCAGGAAGTAAACGCACGATTACAGTTCACTGATTCTGTTCAACTGAATCGTCTTAGAAAAAGAGTTATCATGAAGAAAGCATGTTCGAAATTCAGTGTTCCAGCTTTCCACCATGCTACCAATAACCAAAATGTGGAGAAAATTTGTTTCCGCTCGGCTTTCATTCTTAAGCTTATCCTAATTAGATGCCATGTTGTATAACGGTCTTAAGCCAGGGGCACCCAACGAGCCAAATCAATCAAAAGCTGAAGATAGGCATTTTTAAGTGCCTTATGGTGTTTGAAGTCTGTTTAAAGCGATGTTTTCATAAGCTAGAAGAAGTTCATCTGTTCGGATTCCCTAGCTGAATTTTAATTGCCCGAAAATGTTAGGGAACAAAATCTTCCTTTTAGGAAATGCAAGCTGAAATGAGCTTTCCACGAACTTTCTAGGGAACTATTTTCTTTTCGAAAATGCTAGCTGACGTTTTTGACTGCCAAAAACAGTAATTACGACCTTTCCGAAAACCTTAGGAGCTATGATTTCCCAATTGCGAATCTTTTAGGCCACGTTTTAGTTACGAAAATCCGATTGCACACATTAATCGACGCCGAAAGTGCAAGGCGAATTACCCTCCACCGAACGGATATCAACCGAAACTTGTCGTTGGGTGCCCCTGTTAAGCATTGAGCGCCTAGGCATTCAGTGAAAACCCATCGAACTCTAAATCTAAGGAATAAATAAGTACACTAAAGTATCATAAACTGAATATTGTGTTTTCTTTTGGTATAAATCGCGTGGACAAATTTAAAATGTAAATTTACAATTGGCAGGAAAGGTCTATGCATATATGGCATAAAATTATATTCTGGTAATAATCACAGCTAAAAATACTAATTTCCAGCGCTTCAGCTAATTCCGTCGGTAATCTACACGAAAACGTAAAATTCGCTTGTTCTCCAACACTTTTAAAGCATTTTGATGGAAAGGCGTGTTTTTGGATTTCATGTTTTTTGAAACCTCTTTTTTTTATGCCAGTTGGGGCACATAACACTCAATGCTAAACGGTGCAAGCAAGCACTCTAAAATGGAAAATACTAGAATAAGAACAAGGCATAAAGAGAGATTGCTCTATTTGATTAGATTCCACCTCAGCGTTTTGGCTGCAGGACGCCTACAACGGAAAATGAGGTCAAAGAAAAGAATTGGAAAGAAAAACAAAAACTTTCAGCATCGCATAGAAGGAAATAGACCTTGGATTTCCCCGCCCCGCGAAAATTTAGCTTAGTCCCGTAGCTCCAAAAATAAAGAAAAGATGTTTTTTTTTTAATTTAGAAGTTAAGTTGGATCCTTCGGCAGATATATAAGGCTGCATTTGCTTGAAGAAGTTAGTTTTAAGTCGAGTGGATAAAGAGAATCGCGAAGTTAAGAGCTGCAAGTTAAGCAAAGCCCCGACCACAGCCAAGGTGAATTTTAGCGGTATGTGTTCAAAGGTAGGATAGGGTACTATCTTATTGCACTGAGGTAAATCACACCCTTTACTTCTCAAATTCTGTGAACTGAAGACCTGCAATTGAGGGATGTTAAAAATCTGTAAATCACAGACATCATTCTGTCTCGGAATATTTCCGATCGAAATGTCAATCTCTATCTGTCTCGGCCTAAAGACGTATGTGCAAAGGCAAAGTCTTCCAGTCAAGCTAAGAAGGGAAACGAAAATAAGAACTAAACAGAAGTAACGCCAGTTGTAACGAAGGATAAAGAAACCGAGCTTTTGCTCATTTTTCATTTATAGCTTTTATTGACAGACAGACAGATAGACAGACAGACAGACAGACAGGCATACATACAAACAGACGTGTGAAAATGTAAAGCTTGTGGGATGTCGTTCGAGTGACAAGGATACCTCAGAAGTTAATGTGATCTGGCAAGCTGAAACCACTCTTTGGGCACTAAGGCAGACAGACTGACTGACTGACAGACTGACTGACTCAGTGCCTGACGACTGACTCAGTGACTGACAGACAGACAGACTACTGACTGACAGACAGACAGAGAGACTGACTGATTGATTTAATTATTAATTTGTTAACCGTTCGATCGATCGTTTGACTGACTGATTGGATCACCCATTTAATGATTTTTGAATCCGAATTTATCTGTTTAGTTATTTCTTTTTCTATTTTATGGCAGTTATTGTTTGTCCTTTTTGCTGGCACGTTTTTGTCAAATCATACCATCAGTAAACCTCACCAGTCAAAAGACCAAGCTGAAACAGCGAAGACTTTTTCCGATGAACTTGTACCACGTCAAGAAGAAAATGAAACAGTCGTGATAAGAAGCAAAAGGCAAGCTTTAACATCGTCATACGGATGTGTGAACAGCACGATTTACCTTGCAGACCTCGACTTCACAGTGGCTGAATGCAGAAATGTCTCCTATGCTTGCCTGAAAAGCATACATAAATGGGGCTTTCCGAAATGCCATCCTGTATATAAGACAGTGAGCAATTCAAGGTTCATAGTAGATTGCCTGTGTGCAAAGTGATAACTTTTAAATGAATTTGACGCGACTCAAAGGCTTGTATTCAAGACTTTTAAGGTTTTGGAAATAAAATGTTTGCAAAAAATCACAATTTTAGCATTAGTGCATATCGACTAAATAAAAGTCCATATACAGTGTGGGAGACGAGTCTCGCAGAAATGTGTGAAGACGTAAGTCGCGATGCTCTCTATTAGTCTTCGCGCTATAGGCTGATTGTGGGAGGCAGCGAAGGTCATCTTGAAAATGATAGTCTCTGCTCGTTTTTCCCGCTCTCTCGCAACATCTTTTATTCTCGCGACGACCTTCGCCGCTTTCCAAACTCTGAACGCCTGTTACAGGCTATCGCGCGAGATGTCTCAAATTCCATTTCCTTCCACACTTAAGGCTTTACTTACAAAACCGGGCGGTCTTAAAATTCAATTTATTTCTCATTGTAAAATTCATTAATAATTCATAAAACTGCATGACATCATGACCAATCTATGGATAGTATTTGAGTCACATGCCAGTGGCGGATCCAGGGTGAGGGTCGGGGGGGTCCGGACCCCCCCCCCCCCACCCCCTTCCTTAGCCGAACTTTTTTCCACTATGAGTTGTTTGACGCTGAAGTTCTCGCATCGACAGGATCGCCTATTATTACTCAACTGGTTGACTTGTTTTTTCATGGAAAGCCAAAATTCCAGGCATATTTCCACAATGTTATTTTTGTCCAACCAGCGTTAAACACGTGATCGTCTCCTTAAACTGAGAAGGGAGCTTTAGCAACGACGACGGCGACGGTAACGAAAACGTCACTTCAAAATGTTTTTGTAACTCTTTCGTGATTATTCCCATTTGTGTAACTTGTAAAATGCCGGCGAACAGTCCTGTGAACGGCGTAAAAGAAAGGGAAAGGAAAGAAATATTTACCGTCACGCGCTCACGTCCTCCACAAAACCTAAAATTTGTTCATTTCACGTTCACTACTTATTTTGCAGAGGACGGCAAAGAAATGTACAACTGATGTACGTGCAAAGCGATTGTTTTTGCTCATTAAACCCATTGTTTTGTGACGTTCAACTTGTAAAATGTCGGCGAACTATCCAGGAGCTCAATTTCGATGAACGGCGTTAAAGTAAAGAGAAAGAAAGAAAAATTTGCCATCATGTGTTCAAGTTCTCGACAAATTTGGTCATTTCACGTTGTTATTTTCCAGAGGACGGCAAAGAAATATACCAAAATGTAAAACGCACGTGCAGAGCGATTGTTTTTGCTCATTAAACCTATTGCTTTGTGACGTTCTCGTTGACGTTCCCGTCCCTTTTGTAGCGGTGGCATGAGGTGGGGAGGTGGAGCTGTTGCATACCTCTCTTAGCCTCCTTCGCAGACTTCTTTGGACTCGTCACGTGTTCCTTGCCCACGAACGTCTGCTGAACTGAACTACCACTTCCGTTCGCGGCGGTTAGCCAATCATAGTTCGTTTTCCAATTTATGGAAAGTAGGACTTCGACCCGGGATTATTTTCACAGACGATGCACGTGAATCGGGTGTCGATTTCCATTCTTACGGAGCTCGTTATTGGTTCTTCAAAACAAAGGCTAAGCGCCGGCGAACGGAAGTGGCAGTTCAGTTCAGCAGACGTTCGTGGGCAAGGAACGCGTGACGAGCCCAAAGACGTCTGCGAAGGAGGCTATACCTCTCTAAACGTCAATACAAATCAACTGCTGCATTAACTTTCGTAAAAGAGTCCTGGTCAGCTAATTAGTATGCATTAACTTTGATACAGATCTCTACTGATTAACATGAACAACACAATCTATTGTTTCAGTTCACAAGTAAAAAGTTAGTATACTACACAAGTGAATAGTGCTTTTCGTGTGCTCTGATTGGTTAACTCGAGGTGATTAGCAAAGTACTATTCACCTCTGAGCAGCCAGCGCGCAACAATTAGGGAGAATAAGGAGTTTAAGAAACGAGGACGGCGACGGCAACGAAAAAGTCATTTCAAAATATAACTTCTCGTTATTGTAAGACTTTCGCGATTATTCCAATTTGTTCAACTTGTAAAATGTGGGCGAACTATCCAGGAACTAAATTTCTATGAACGGCGTTAAAGTAAAGAAAAAGACAGAAAAATGTGCCATCATGTGCTCACGTTCTCGCAAAAACCTAAATTTGGTCATTTCACGTTGTTGTTTTGCAGAGGACGATAAAGAAATGTACCAAAATGTAAAACGCACGTGCAGAACTCATTAAACCTATTGTTTTGTGACGTTCTCGTTGACGTTCCCGTCCTCGTTTCTTAAACCCCCTAATTAAACAACGACGACGGGGCCGGAGGCGAGCATGCCACAGAACAATAGGTTTGATGAGCAAAAACAATCGCTCCGCACGTGCGGTTTATAGTTTATTTCTTGGTCGTCCTCCGCAAAACAACAACACGAAATGCCCATATTCAAACTTTTGTCAACAACGTGAGCGCATGACGGTAAGTTTCTCTTTTTCTTGCTTTGAACGCTGTTTATAGTAATTTAGTTCCTGGATGGTTCGCCATCATTTTACACGTTGAAGAAACTGGAACAATCTTGAAAGTGTCACAACAGCGAGAAGCTATAATTATTTAGAACTGACCTTTTTCGTTGCCGTTGCCATCGTCGTTGCTTGAGCTCCCTTTAAGAGCCGTGACGTTGAAGTTCCGAATGGCCCACTCTGCATATAATTATAATCTTTTAATTTTACTACGGTAACCGTAGTTTTCTGAGTCTAGTTGTTCAAAGCACGATTAAGCTAATCCCGAGTGAACTTTGAGTCCAGTCTAGTTACTGCTCAATAAAAACATTTCCAAAAGATTTTCACCTTTGGTATTGACTGGAATTTAACATAATTTTAAGCGTAAAATTTGATTTACAAACCCTTCTCAACGAGCGAGATGGAAACTTCGGTTAACTCCTAATTCTGGGCTAGCGTTACAACCGGGCCCAGGCGCCTGTTTCTCGAAGCTCCCGGTAATTACTGGGCCCATTAAACTGTTTTGTTTTCCATTCCAGAAGAGAGTTTCAAAAGTTTTTAAAATTGTACAGTAAAGTTATCGGCTAAAGAGAAAACATGGACTTCATTAGAGGTCAGAACACACCCTACTTTCCTTGTGATTTTGATTCAAAAATACGGTTTCGATCCCGTTGAGTTACTGGGACTTTCGAGAAACGGGCACCTGGGCTTCTTTTGCCTCAAAAGCCTTAAAAGTTATCAAGGTAAACACACTTCTTACATGAGTTTATTGATCTTGCGCGAATCAGTTCTGATTCTCTCATTGGCTTTATCGATGGAATCAGAGAGCAAGTCCAGTTGTTTGAACTGCCTGTCTTGTTCATCTTGAATCCCTAGCGCCAGACCCTTTATGTTCTGAATAACTCGGCCAATCTCAGCTGCCTCAGTATCTGACACTGCCTTGGGATTTTCTCCCTGGCTGTTTGTAGCTTGAAAGTGACCACTACTACTGCTGGCTGCCACACTGTCCTCATCTGCAGCAAGAAAAAAGTCCGTATTGGTTTCAAGTACTGTAAGGACGGTGCCTCCTAATACAGGGGTCCGCTTATGAACAAAGTATTTACCCACCCACTCAGCGTTAAAAAAATTGTTGCAAGCACCCCCTTCAAACGAAATCTATCCACTGCCATTACAATGTTTTTTCAGCCCCTCCCCAAGCGACAATGATGGCAACAATGACACTACTTTTTTGGCCCGATTTTTCTGGAAAACTAGGTGCAAAACATCGAAAAAATACAGGACAGTTTACCACACCAAAACAAGCTTGAGTGAGAAAAATCAGCAATTCTTGGGCAAGTTAAAAATAAAACCAAAAACCACTTAGCATAGTTTTATTCCCAACCCTTCAATTAGTAGTAATAATTTGGTAACAGTTGCTTGATATCACAAATTATTTGTGATATCAAGCAACCACTTATGTTTGATACTTTGGGTAATGCCATTTTTAAGCAACTTAACTAAATAATTAACCTTCTTCCTACCTTGAACGGTATCTAAATCCAGTTCATCATCATCCCGATCTCCAGTATCACAGGGCGGATCGTCATAATTTATTTTACCAGGCAATAACACCTCAAGAGTCTGAAGAATGTGCACTAAACGTGCTGCTATCAGGTGCACAGTCTTCCCAGCCTCACCAATCTTCAGCTGCGATATGGTCATCTCCCAAGGGGTGTGAACACCAACTTCTGTTATGTCTTTTACAACAAAAGCCACATCAAGAATCCTTTCTGTATTAAAAATTTCCAGTGTTTTATTTGACACTACCAGAGTTCCTGGAAGGTGTTTCTCTTTGAGGGTTCTAGCAAAGACAATGGGATATTCTGACTTTTCAATGATTGGGCTATTCTCTGGAACTTCAATGTGGACTCGTGGAATTTCAGTGTCCCACTTGAGTAGCCACGAATCTAGGTTGTCCATTAAATTTTCTGCTATTCCCAGGTCATTGTGAATCTTGTTCATGTTTGTGCATGCTGCATCAATTTGCTGTCCTTGTCGAAACACCATCCTCCCAGCTGAATTTAGGGTTTCCTGTGCATGATGCAGTCTACCAATGAGTTCTGTATTAACTGGTGCCTCTCTGTCACAGCTGGAATTTTAACAGGAAATGAATATTAAAATTGCTTTTGAACGACTGTACTCTGGAACAACAAAAGGATTAGTCTTTAGACAGATCAGTTTACATGTAGTACTTTAGAAGGCATGCCTTGGTCAGGACACGTTCAGTAAATACAATTTTAACAGGCTGTTAGGCAGGTTTTCACATGGGACCATGCCCTGGTACATATAGGCATTTAGGCACAAGATTCTAGGGTTCTGGGAGAAGCTACAAGACTAACACAAATCAAGACGAAAATAGTGATAACAAGGTATCAGTGCCTGTAAGCCTGATGTGACATAGATTACAGTTGTGCAAGCAGTCCCTCTTTCGCCACTTAGTGTGTTGAGCATGAGACTAAAACAAAACTGTCCTTTCATTGTCACTTCTCATTGTTAACCACATGCAGTTTATTAAAGAAAACTATACCATCTGTGCATATTATATATGTCGTGAGAGTAAATGAACCAAAACAGATTCACCAAAGGTGAAAGAAAATTTGCCTTTAGTCAAAGTGAGCTAAACTTTTGATACATGGGAGGTAAACAAGTCAGGTAAAACTGTAATGATTTGTATTCATAAAAGTTGCACTTCAAGCTGAGTTCAAATCGAGCAATTATTGACCACACAGTCCTCAAACATCAACACAATAAAATCAACAACAACAGATGCTTATCATGTTTCTACCGTGTGATTCCTCCACAACTCATTTTGAAGTATGCCCGCCTTTCAGTAGATTCTGAAATTCCACCAACAGACACCGCAAAACTTTCCTTGAGATGTGGATGCAATATACATTTGGCATCATTAAATGGACAGCAGGAAGACCAAGCTCACTCAATTCACTGACTCGTTCTTCAACGATTGTTGTTGAGCGGTGAGATAACTAAAAAACACACACATTTGGGTTTGATGACTGCTTTGCCAAACACTTGGCAAATTAAGTTTTTCTAAACCCTGTTATCTATCTATCTATCTATCTATCTTCCTGTACGGCAACCCCTCTGAGGAGGATTATTTGCCGGGCGGTCAGTAAATAAAATACATATGTGAAAATGACTAATAATAAATAAATAAATAAAAAATAGATAAATAAATAAATAAATAAATAAGTAAGTAAGTAAGTAAATAAATAATTAGATAAATAAGTAAATAAAATAAGTAAGTAAATAAATGAATAGATAAATAGATAAATAAATAAATAAATAAACTGTACTGTGGCTAAACTAATGGGTCAGATTTGAGATGCGAGAAAGGAAAATGGCACAAGAGTTACAGTTAACAAATAAGTCCGGCGGGATATTGTTCCACCGCAAAATAGTTCTTGGGAAGAAGGAGAGTTGGTGAGATTTTGTTTTGCAGGTTATGGGGTGGATGGTGTGGGCATGGGTGTGGCGAGATCTTTTGATAGGGTCCTTTAGTTGATCTCGGTTGCAGGCGACAAGTCCATTTTTTATTTTGTATAGTAGAACCAAACGTGCATCACATCGCCTCTGCAGTAGGGAACGCCAGCCAAGCTCCTGGAGCATGTCTGAGACACTTACTGTTGGGTGATACCGGCACAATGTCCACCTAGCTGCTCGGCGCTGAACCATCTCCAGTCTGTAAGATCCGTTGTTTTCAATGCCCTGCCTTGGATGATGACCCAGATGCTTGAACAGTACTCAAGCTGGGGTCTCAAAAGGCTGAAATATGCTTGTTGTTTCAATGCGCATGACTTAACTCTAAGGTTCCTTTTTAGAAACCTGTTGGCAGTATCGCAAGAACATTGCAGGCTGTGATCCCTTGTTCCTGTTTCAAGGCTTTTATTATAGACTGTAAACATTGCTGAAAGATGCCAGACATAGTAAATTTAAACATATGCCAAGTATTTCAAGTGTTGCCACTCTAGGATTTTACCAATCGCAATTTGCGTTGTGAGCACAACGCATAATTCAAACTCCCTGCCTTTGTTGGTAGTCCCTCCTTTCACACACTCCTCCTTGCGACCAGATTTTGCACAGCCAATTTTTCTCGCATTGTTTTTGTTTTAGGCTCATGCTCGACTAACAAAGCAGCGAAAGATGGACTGCTTGTAGTCTAGGCATGACATTTTGTCAGTTAAAACAATGATTTGTTAATAAAATTGTTATCATAAAGAGACAAAATCTATTTACCACTTGCACAAAAAATCTTCTGCTTATGTCATCTAATACTACAATAATTTATTAAAGATAGAGACTGATGAATAAAATGAAAAGGCTCGATTGATATTTAAAACTCACACAATTAGTTAATCAGGATGCAAAATGAAACTTTGGTTAAAACTTGCTTGCCAATAGGGGGGAGCATAGTATGCAACCCCCCCGCTCTTTCCCCCATACTCTCTTCCCTTGGGGCCCAGTTAACACAGTGCTGTCCTTGGTGCTTTTAGGGGCCTGGTCAAGATTAATTTTCTGTTTTGTGTGACATTTGGCACTCTTTGTGGATGTTTGCTTTTGATTCCCATGTTTTCTTGTTCTAGTAACTCCAATAACTGGTCTGTAACTAGTATTCCACTGGACGTCCTGTTATACAGCTGTATTCTTCAGCTCAATACCTGAAAAGGTACTGCCACAACTCTGATTTTATCCGGTACGATGATCACCCACGTCACTTTTTTCCTGGGAGTCCCCCCACCCCAAGGATAGTAACTGAAGATTTTATGCACCTATCAGTGTCAAGCCCGAGGGGGGAGGGGGGGGGGGGTTGGGCAAAGGGTGGGGATTTTGACATTTTCGGAAAAAAATTATCAAAATCCCCACCCCCGGGCAAAAAAATATTGTCAAAAGTATCAAAATCCCCCACCCTGGGGCAAGGGAAGGTGGTCAGATACCCTTCAGTCCTTGTTGCACACAAGAGGAAAGCAATAAATAACATACCAAAACCTCAATTAAACTTTTCTTTTTCTACTTTTCTGCTGTTTGTATTAAAACAAACTGCATTAAAACATTACAGAAGAGTAACAAATGGTTTACTTATTTTATGCTGTTTAAAACTGCAAAATTACAGAAGAGTAACAACTGGTGTACTTCTTTTCTGCTGTTTGTAACAAACTGTATTAATAAAACACTGATCACAGAACAGTAACAACTGGTGTACTTCTTTTCTGCTATTTGTAACAAACTGTATTAAGGACTTTCACGCCAATTGTTTCTGCGCACATCACATCATGCATTCTCAAAAACGAAGTTGGTGACTCCCCATTTTTTCTACATTTCTGACATAACTAAGTCATCATTTATAGTGGTAAAAGTTTCTGAAAAAAATCAGTGTTGGAAAATTTTTGCACGAACATCCTCAAAGGATTACAAAACAGTAACAAATGGTCTGCCAAAATTCCCCACCATGGGGATGTGATGTCTGATCAAAATCCCTACCCTGGGATATATGTGACAGTTAAATTCCCGTGGGTTGCCCAACCCCCCCCCCCCCCCCCCCCCCCTCCTCGGGCTTGACACTGATAGGTGCATTAGCACCCAGTACCACGATCACCCTGGGACCCACTAGAGTCTAGCGTCCTTTGCAGCCATTGTTTGTGTCAGTCCCATTCTCCCTCCCCACCAATGTCTGCTGAACCGAGCTGCACATTCCATTCCTACTGTATTGTGTCTGAGTATCCAATCAGGAGGGACAATAGAGCCAACACAAACAACGGCTGCGAAGGTACACTGTTACTGGGAAGGAGGCTAACTGGACTCACTCATGACCCTGGCAGTTTGTAGCGAAGATTTAAACGCACCTTGCAAACAATCTTTCCTTCCAAAAATGCTCGATTGTATTGAAAACATGTCCACGATCGTCAAGAGACGAAAACCAGTATTTATCAGCTCGGACACGGACTGTTATTGCAGCGAAAAAGACAGACGTTGTTTCCCTTTTCAGCTCCAAGAAATCCTCGAAGAAAATTCGGAAGTCGATGTGATCTGCTCCTTCTTTATCTTCCACAAAGCGTATACAGCGAGTGTAGATAATAAGACGACCGTACACCCATGTTCTGGTCCCCTGGCAATAATAAGAAGCCTTCCAGACTCCAATTTTTCTCATTTTGTACTCGGATTACTTTTGTCCTTACAAAGCAAAACAGGCAAAAACAGTAGAAGCTAAAGCAGGCATTGCATCCAGCGGTGTAACATGTTCGTAAACACGAGGAAACCCGAGTTTATCGGACAGCATTCCGAAGCTGCCCGAAGTTCCGGCATGTCGCTGTGTTGAACCAAAATTTTGTTCTGTTGCTTTGTTTTTAGCTGTTCCTTTGTTTATCCGATTATGGCAGATGCGACCTCGTATAGCGCTGATGAGTATACAGACGATGACGAAGATGGAGAAGAACTGGATCCTCGTGTGCAGGTATCCTTACATTTTGCACAACTGTCACTATCATTTACAAAGAGCATAAAGCGAGCTTCAATGGCTTGTAATTGGTGTGGTTCAGATAAATGAAAGCTTGAGTCCCCAAGTTTGTAACTTTTTTTTATTACAGGATGAACTTGAGAAACTCAATGTCGCTGCAAACTCTATAAACCATTTAGAGGCGGAACTTGATGTAAGTATGAAAACCACTTATTTAAGCTTAAATATAAGCTTAAACTTAACTAAAACTTTTAATGATTTAAGCTTACACTTATGATCACTGATGGAATGATACATGTACTTCCTTGTACAGTAAATCTTACCGAACCTAATTAAATACAGTGTATACGTCCCTTCAGTGTCAACAAGTCGCTAAGCGTATCATCGCAAAATCAAGTCCAGTAGTATCCAGTGAATGCAATTACATTCATTCAAATATTTTTACCTTATAAGCTTGCTGTAGATTTATCTGTGTATATTTCAAGCCCATTAAGCTTATTTTGATACACGTGCCATTGGGAAATGAATATATATGAATATAACAGTCCTTGATCTGAGTTTTCTTGGGCCTGGTTCATCGGCCTTGCATTTCTTCATTTGAATCCAGTGTCCATCCATTATTCATTTGCACTTGTGGAAGCCTCGTCTCAAAAAAAGTCATTTTCCATTACGGAAGTTTATTTGAAATCCATATAATTTATTATGGAATGTGGATCCCAGTCTTTATTGAAACAACAGAGCCAGATATTCTTGGAAAACAGAGGCGAAAATGGGTAAGTTGCCGCAAAGAGAAACTGGAATTCGGGAAACTTGAGTTAGTTTACTTTTAGTCCAGAGATGCTTGGGAACTCAGATCTCAGTAGAAAACGACATTTTTTTCCAGCAAATTTTACTTGTCATGTCGGATGAGTGCTTTTGGAAATCCACTTGTCCGAGATATGAGAGTACTCATCTCGGACTGGCGAATGAGCGCACGAGCAGATGAGCGGAAGTTGTTTGCCCTGGTACATGTGTCTGGCATTTTCAAATACATGCAGCATGGTGTAAAACACACTGCACACTACAGGTGGTGCAGGCCACTGTCATTCATGACAGCTACATGTTTAAGTATCCAATCAGGACGGGGCAATAGAACCAACACAAACAATGGCTGTGAAGGAGGCTACAGGAACTGATCTGCCAAAATTTAAAAGCCACAATGTGATCTATGTTGTGCTCAGTTCAGCAGACGCTGGTAAGGATGGAGGGTAGGACTGACACAAACAATGGCTGCAAAGGAGGCTATTGTCAAATGTCTTTTGTTATAATAATTTGTATCAAACCAAATTCATTTTCAAGTGCACTGGATCATGCTTGTCTAGTAATTCCATGATGCCTATGCCAGTCATAAGGCTTGCTATAATTATATAGTATTGAAGTTGGTACAAATAACAATGTGTTGTATGATGCAACAAGCTCTGTCATAAAGGTACACTATAGGGGGTAAAAAATGCCTATGTGTACAGTTATAAATTGTACACTTTTTTATTTAGTCATTTACAAGATTCATTTAGTGGGAAGTCTCGTGGCCATATGTACAGTAACTGCGTGTCAACGCGAAGTTTGCTTCTTGCTTAAAGAGAAAAATAGAAATGAAATGAGGTGAGGAGTCAGAATAGAAGAGAAATTAGAGGCAAAGTGAACAAGAGCCCTTCTCCTACCAGCTAATGCACAACAGTCTTGTTTGTGTGTTTTGGAATCAGACATAAAGTAATAAAAATAATGACTTTTCATCTTTCATTTAGGAGGCTAGGGCAGTTTTCCGTCACACGCTTGCTGCTGCCACATATCACTTAGATGCTCAAATGAAGAAGGTTGGATCAAAGAATGTTAAGAAAGCTCGTCCTTTTTATGATACGCTGAGAGAGTTGCGGAAGGTAGGCAATGACTGTAGACTGTTTTTTGTAGTAATGTTCTGCAGGAGTGTTTTACTGCTTGAATGTGCATGGCTCATTCCTGTAGGATCCAATACACTGTACATCCCTTTAAGTTGGAGTCACATGATTTAAACTCGTCATTACATTAGTTGTGGTTGAGGTAGATATAGGTTGCTCCCATCCATGTAAAACAGATTCAACAGTAATTGAACATAGGTCTAAAATCTGATATACTGTGCAGCTGTAGGTAGTTTTGTAAGGTGCTTACATGTAGTTTGCAGTCACCCCCATTCTTTTCAATTAACAGGCTCATTTTGAGTTACAAAAGGCGACTCTTCAGTATGAGAAAGCCAACAGCAGACATGTGTATGCTCGGCAACGAGTTCACGAAGCTGAGCACAGGGTGTCTTCCAGTGGAGAAAAAAGAGCATTTGATACCACACTACAAGAAATGCTCAACCAGGCAACAATTGAGGTAAACAGCCACATTTGTTTAAATTTTCCAGTTCCTGTTTAAACTTGTGCAGGTCTTATTTGCACTTCAGTGTTTACATATATGTAATATAAGCACCATATCCCTAAAGAAGTTTAACTTAGAGTTAAGGTTACCCAGGCACGCTCCCTGCATTGCTGAATGTTGCTCGGCTCACTACAATGAACTGCACAAAACATTTCATTGGCCAAGCCTCCAACTCCGCTGTGACTACTGTAAGTGTATGCTTGTGCACAAGTGCATTATGGACCAGCACCTGATTATCCGTTAGATGACTTTAGACATACCGGTACCTTTGACGTGCCAAATTGTATCCTCAAGAGTAGGGACCTGTTGCAATTACCCTTTGCTCGAACTACAAAATTCCAAGGTTCCTTTTTGTACAATGGGGCAAAGACTTGGAACAATCTCCCTGAATCTATAAGAATGATCAATCACACACCCCACCCAATTTAAAACTGCTCTATCGGAAATTTCCTGAAAACCACACAATGATTCTCTTGCTGTCGTAAAACAATTAACAATTATTTATTTATTTATTTATTTATTTGCCATTATCACCTAAGTTAGTGGTGGGGAGACCTCAGGAAACCACAAGGCTTATAGTAGAGGCCACCTCGAAGGATAATATATATTAAGTATAATTTGGTGCTGTGTGAGTGCGGCATGACAGATTCAGGATTGTTTAAGTAAAAATATTAACATTTTTTTCTTGAAGGTAAGAAAACTTGCTGAACAGGTAATTGAAGTAGGGAGAGAATTCCAAATCATAGGACCTTGAAAGAGAATTGTAAATTGCTTAATGTTTGTACGACAGAAATGAGGGCGGTAACATCCAGCCATCCTAGTGCCATAATTATGAATTTCACTACTTGTCTCAAACAAGTTGAGGAACATTGGAGGCAACAATTGATTGTGATAGTAAAACATAAACTTGGCTATTTGAAATGAGTTCACTTGAAAAATATCAAGGATACCCAATTTAGCAAACAATGGAGCAGAATGTGCTCGATTAGCGGAATTGGTGATGGCTTGCACAGCACGCTTTTGCAGAATAAAAATCCTATTTAAGTTGGACACATACATGGACGACCAAGAAGAGTTACAATAGGTGATATAGGGATAAATTAATGTGTAGTACAGAGATAATTTGGTTTTTTCTGATAGGTAGAATCAGGCCCTGAATATTATACCAACTGACTTAGAGATCTGTTTAGAGACATAGCTAATGTGGTGTTTCCAAGTGAGGTGCTCGTCCACATATATTCCTAGAAACTTAGTTACGTTAGTCTGTTCCAGAGAATGATTTCCAAAAAAAAGAGAGAGATAACCGTTAAGTTTCTTTTGTCTCGACTTAAAGATGACATAACAGAGAGCTTATTACGGTACTTTTCAACCACATGTCATAGTTACACAATTCATCATTTAAAATAAATTGCAACTCAGTGGGGTCAGAGTGAGAATAAAAAATACTGGTGTCGTCAGCAAAAAGTAAAGGCTGAGTTAATTTAGAGGTGTTAGGAAGATCATTTATATATAGTAGAAAAAATAAAGGACCCAAAATAGAACCTTGAGGGACGCCACACTTGATGATCTGCATTGAGGAACAGGCTTGATTAAATTGAACAAATTGTTGGCGGCAAGAAAAATTGCTTTTAATCCACTGCAGAGCCACGCCACGGATACCATAAAGTTCTAACTTGGTGAACAGTAGTTTGTAGTTTGTAGTTTGTAGTTAATTGTAATTATATGTATGTCTTTTATATTAAATAATGTTAATGTAAATACACTGTACAGAACCCCAATTAAGGCCTCTTCATACAAGCCTGGTTAACTGGGCTAGCCTGGTTACCGAGATCTCGCCTTACCACTAAATGATAAATGTAAAAATTCTGATATGTTCATATGAAAGGGCGGGCTGGCCCGGTTGCCAAGATCTCGGTTTATTAGGCTGGAATTTTTGCCATATGAACACTCCAGCCCGGTTCCCGGGATGAAAATGAAGCAATGCATTTTCGTCAGTAGAACAGAAAGTACTTGATTTTGACTTCTTTTTTCTTCTATTTATACCGGTAGTTCAGAATAATGTCTGTTGATAGTTTAAGTAAAAGTAAAGGATTTTGAGGTTTCTAAAACCGATAAAAGCAGCCACTTTTCATCTCGGTAACCAGGGTGTAATTTCCCATATCAACACATGATGAAATTCATCCTGCTAACCAAGCCAGCCTGGTCAACCGGGGCTCATATGAAGAGGCCCTTAAACCAGCCTTTGCTGAACTGGGAACATCCTGTCAAAACATTTGTTCAAATAAATAAATAAAAATTACGACCTTACCTAATTAAAGAAATATAGCGGAAATATTAAGCTCAAGAATATGATGTTGTAGTTCAATTTTAACCTTGGTTCAATTATTGTTATTTTCGTTTGTTATTGTGTACATGGTAATGTATTATAATCACACAAAACAAAGGAAAATAAAAATTGAACCAAGGATTAAATGGAGCCACAACACATACATGTTACATGTTGATTTCTCTATTATTAATAACATAGTTTTAAATGCATTTTCTTAATACTCAGGTTAATGAAGCTGAGAATCAGAAAAAGGAAAGCTGGCTGGCACACCAGAAAATGTACAAGTCCTACCAAGAAGTTGGAAAAAAAGCCAAGGAAATGCAAAATAAACTAAAAAAGTGTGTGGAAAAAGCTAGGTGAGTCCTTTTGAAGAATTTTCAGTGTGTCATTTAACCACTGCCTCCTGCACTGTGTGTGTTACATACATACATTACTTTATTTACCCTCAGATTGTAGAGTAGCTTGTGCAGCTAATATCTCCGAACATTTAGCCATCAGATGAGAGATAGACCACCACACCGGGAACTACGTCCCCTACACTTTTCGAACAGTGTGTGGGTTCTTTTACGTCCCACAGAATCAATTATGAAGAGTTGTGAGACGGGGCCTACGGTTTATCGTCCTTATCCGAGAAGACTAGAAAGTCTAACCATTTGCAGATGTTATTACAAAGGCAACACTTTCTCCTCAATTATTTAAAGACCCTGAGTGTTGGGCCAGCCGGTATTTGAACCCGCAACCTCCCGCACGCTAGTCCGGTGCTCTACCACTGAGCTAACTGGTCGGCAGTTGTTCTGACTTGAATGTGGCTCACCAATTTTTGAAGAACTTTCCAGCATTACTACTTTGATGGAGCAATACATCTAAAATGTAGCTGGTAATTCAGATGTAGAGTGAAACACTGAAAACCTTTTCATTGGTGAACAAATTCCAGGTCACTGGCTCTGAGCCCCCTTATTATTTTTCTTAACTTTGTGAAGTGTTGTGTCTTTCCTTGTTGGTTACAGTTTCATTATGAAAGTTGTGGTTACAGAACAAGGTCATGGCTACTATGAAGCGAACCGAACAATGGGTCCTTTGCAGAATGTCAGTCACGTGGTACAAAAATGCCATGCTGGGACTAGACAAACAAAAAAAAGTACCATTTTAAATGATGTGAGCTCTTTGTTTGTCTAGTCCCAGTGGGTTGTTTGCGTTCCAGCATGGAGTGTTTGTACCATGTCACTGACATCCTGCAAAGGGCCCACTGCCTTCAGTTGGTAAAAATTTTGAATGTAGATTGTTTTTCCTTTCGTTGTTTGTGTGCCTTACAAAAAATCTAAGCAGGCTGTTAGTTTCACAGAGGCATGAGCTTGACGTTCTTGTAAGAGGCTGTACATTGAAAACTTGAAGAGGTGTGTTTTGTACACATCTCCCTCGGTGATAATTTTCGGCTGGCTATTGCCCAACAGAACTTTCCGTATTGTTGTAACATAAGATGTAGTTTTATCTTTTGATGAATAAAGATTCATCATTATTCATTATTATTATTAGAACTGTTCTTTGAGTTGTGAAACCTGATATTAGGGATCTAATTATTAGAACTGATTTCCTTATGTACTGTTCTCTCAAGAACAGTCAACAGTTAAAGGAACAGTTTCAGTTTTAAATCAGTATCAGTTTTGTGGACGTTGCTTTCTCATTTGTGAAGTTCATTGTTCTTGTTGTATGTCAAAAATAAACGACATAAGTGACAATCGCAGTCACTAAGAAAGTCAATTGTGTTGAGCTGTCGCACTGGGTCTACGTGTAAATACAGTAATCATTATAAACAGTTCATAACAACGCCTTAGCTTAAGTTGACATTCCTTGTCCGTACTTCTGAAAGCTTAAAGTGCACCTAAAGCCAATTTTTTTTGATAAGATAATTCTTTCCACTTATAGCAAACATATTTTACCATTTTCACCTCAAAATTTGTTTTCATGTGTCACACAAGCTATGTAAAGTTAGCTAAACTACTGTAGCAGTCATATGGCCCCACGACTGTGCTGTGAGAGGCATGGGCCTATTCTCGATTTTATGTCACAAACTGCTTTGCATTTCAAGTTTTCAAGATTTCAAAGTTTTTATACCACCTCTCGTAAGCGACCACCAAGGCTTGACATTTTGGGTGGTCGCTTACTGGAGGTTAGAGTGTATTATAATCATAATGATTATAATTGCAGTGATTAATGTCTTATTAAGAGTAATGTAAGTATTGAACAATGGATCCATCAAATTTCGTGACTGTATACGGTGTAAGTACCGAAAACTATTGTTTGCCACCTTAACGGAATACGAAAAATGCCCTCTTAAGAGCCAAAGAGGTTCCACATTTAATGATGCAAATATTTGTGGTGAATTGCATAAATTTGAATTAGATATACAGTATATGTTATTCTAACCTTGGTAATTTTCATGTCATTTTTTGCTTCTATATAGGCCATACTTTGTTCAAAAGGTTGGCTTTGATCGGCACCTTTGGGTAAGTACATACATGAAATACTGTTAATTGTACATTAGTACAGTGTAGCTTCTTAAGCCCCGGCTAAACGATCAAACATTTTCATCCAACATCGAGTTGGACGAGCATGTTTGACTGTTCAGTCGCGTCTCTCAACATTGCAGTTAAATGGTTTTCCACGTTTTTGCTTTCAACTTGTCATCGCTAAGTTTATGAAGCCAGCTTTTATTGATCACATTGGCGAGATTTTTCTGAGACCGGTTCTGCGGTTCGCTCGGCCTCATCGAGTGATTGAGCTATGTCATCGAGCACATCGTCCTGACTCTCGGACTCTTTATCTTGAGGCACTTCCCCTTCCCAGGGAAGGTTATTCACCTCACTGGAGATGCCTGATTCAGGCAAAAGTCGTGGTTTCTTACTCCTGGCTTTAACTAGCGACGCAAGCTTAAGCGCAAGCATAAGCGCAAGCATAAGAAGCTTATGCCAAGTAAAAACGACACGATGCAAGCATAAGCGCAAGCACAAGGAAAAGGAAAAATTTTGATCCTTATGCCTATGCTTGCGCTTATGCTTGTGCTTGCGTTAAGCCCGTTTTCACGGTGAAATAAGCGCTCTTATGCTTGCGCTTGTGCTTGCGTCGCTAGTGAAAACCAGGCTTAAGAAGCAGATGCTGCCTGTGTGTCGACCCTTTGTCCTACGTTATTAAGGCGTTTGAGCGATTCGCCCATCGCGGACATGTTCGAATACGGGAGTTAAGAGCCGTGAGAGGTTTCCTTGCTGGTCTATCTTGTGATTCTTATCTGTGAGCAGCGTGTTTCTTCCTCGGGGTGATGTTGTCCGTCATTTTTAAGTTTTATGCAGGCCAACTTTCGTTGGCCTCTTTGCTTGCAAACCGGACGCAACTGACTGCTTTGCTTGCCGCGCGCTATCTCACGTGACTTCTCCGCTCTTGACCAATAACTCGTAGAATCACAATCAAACTTCACCTTACAGGTAAGTCTCGTTTAACTTTTAAATTTTCATCCAGCATTGCGCGTTATGAGCAAATGTTTGTTCGTTTAGCCACCTCAACTAACAAAGCGTGCACAGCCGGTAAAAAGCAACCAAATGAACCACATAACGTCGAAATTTCCAGTGATAATACGCAAAATTTGTTCTGTGCACTCGCTTTGTCTTGTGTTTGGTCAAACATTGTTTGTCCGTTTAGCCACCCAATGTTCTGTTCGACAAACACGATGTTGGATGAAAATGTTTGAACCTTTAGCCGGGGCTTTAGAGCACTCTATAGTCTAACCCTACAATGACACAGAAAACGTGAAATTCCCGTGTCAGGTCACTGACCTGGCGGACCGCGCAAGATTTTCCCGCCAAAACGTCCCCAACAGAACGTTAATTCTGCGTATTCCGAGCGAACCATGTTCTGTTCCTTCTGCTATCGGAAGCTGAGTAAATGGCGTGCTACTTGGTTCAGTTTCTGAAACTGAATTCATACAGCTCTGGCTCCCAAAAGGACGACAATAGCTTCTATGCCGAGTGTCGTTATTCCGGACAAGTTCCAAAGAACGCCGCCTATCACATCACAGTCCTCTCAGCTATCGCTAGTTTTACTAGTTATGAAGTGATCTAGGGCACTTTCCCTTTAAATTACCACTAAGTTATTAAATCGGTGGTTTACATACATACATACATACATACATACATACATACATACATACATACATACATACATACATACATACATACATACATACATACATACATACATACATACATACATACATACATACATACATACATACATACATACATACATACATACATACATACATACATACATACATACATACATACATACATACATACATACATACTTTATTTCAACTCGAATTATCAGTGTAGCTCTATTGAGCTAAAAATATCGTCGAGAAAGAAAAATTCATTAACGATTAAATTATTACAATACGTTAATTAGAACGTTAAGATACTAAAATACTAAAAATTCATATACTATATGGCTATCTTGAAATCTCTTAGAGTTGTCATTTTTCTCGTACTGTCTGGGAGCGAGTTCCAAATTTACGTACGATTACGCTCCTCCTAACTGACATAATTGTATTTCTTATAGCAACTGAAGCAGCGAGTTGACTCAATTCAAAGGGGCCTCAGCGAGGCCAAGTTAATCTACTCCAAGTGTCTGAAGTCTCTAGAAACAATAAGTGATGACATTCACCAAAAGAGAAAGGACAGGAAAACAATGGCCATGATTGCTAATCTGCAAGAGAGAGGAGCTGGTGTCGGGGCAGATTCTGAAGATGAAGTTTCTCTTGATCAAAGTCAGCTTGATCTCGATCTGGACTGCAGTGCAAGTCTCACTGAGGTGGATGGCATGATGCCCGACAGTCTGCCCGAGCTGCCGACTTTTTCTGCAGGTAAGGGAGTGGGGAAGCTGCCGACGCGAGCCGAAGACACTGTTGGAGAGTTGTCTACATAATTATATTAGAGCGAGTGCACTCTTCTTTGTTTATAATTATGTATTAGCGTGTATTACGTAGAGCGGTTTTTAATTGATGAGTGTCGTAAGACCAAAACCAAAGGAATTACACCGACCAATCACAAGAGACGCAAGCAGCGCTATTCACCAATCAGAATTCGAGGCAATTACATGTAACTGGCGCCAAGCGCGGGAAAATGCGCGTGCTAGCAAGTTTGCGATTGGTTTTGGTTGGTAAATTGACGTGGGTTTTAACGACCAATCACAGAGCATAGTAAAGCAAATCTTAGAGTGCTTTTCAATTGAGTGTCGTAAAACCAAAACCAAAGCAGTTACTCTGACCAATCACAACAGAAGTAAGTAGTGCAATGAGCCAATCAGAATACGAAGCAATTACATGTAGCCGGTGGTTTTGATTTTGCTTCTCATTGGTTGAGGAAGTGGCGTTAGTTTTATTGACAATCACAGAGCGAAGCTATGCAAAACCGAAGTAAAACCAGAATTACTTTCGACACTCAATTGAAAACCGCTCTATCCAACTGTGAATAGCAAAAGTAATTGCTTTCGTGAACCACAGTGAAATGGTAGCCATGTGAAAAGAATGGCGTCATATCGGGCCATCCCAGACGCGTGACAACGTTGTCTTCTAGAAAGCACAGTGGGACATTTCTGATTCACGCCTCCTTCCCCCTGTATCGTGCATCCTCCCTGTATCCCGGTGGGGACGTGGGTGTGTTTGTTTGTCCGAGGGTTAAAGTACGAATTCTTGATTATGATTAGTCTGTGGTTAAATACATACATCATACATCGTTCATCACCTTTATTTAAGTTTTACATTGTATTTTTTGCCGTAGCTATGAAGGCTTTTCACTAATATTCCTCTTCTTTCTTTTCTGTTTTCAAGCTTCTGTTGCGTCAGGCTTGGGAAATATGAGCCTCGATTCTGCTTCTAGAGGCACATTGGACAGACAAGTCTCAGGCGCAGAAAGCTCTGACTCGCAAGCAAGTTTTGCTTCTGGGGCCTTGAAGCGAGAGGTGTATGGCTGTGAAGAAGGCGAAGAGGAAGTAGCAGAGTGTAGCGGTGCAGAAATGCAAACCAGTGACTTAAGGCAGGTTAAAGAGGAGATAAACTTGAAAACTGTTGAAACGTCTTCGGTGAGCTTTGAAGACTCTGAAAATTCGCACGACAATGGAGACGTAGCGAGAGAAGGCGTTAATTGTTTGGAGGAAAATGTGCCTCCAAGTCAGTCGAATTCCTCTAGTGAGATTCATGAACTACGTGAAAATGTTGAAGTGGTGGATAGTGCACAGAAAGATGACGTTCTTGGAGAAAGTGAAGAATGCCGGCCACTCGAATCTGAGTCCTCTGTTACTGTGGAAAGTTCTCAAAATCATGAGAGTACTACGAGCATCGACAGTGAAACACACGAAAAATCCGATGAGGCTGTTGTCATAGAAACAGAAGCTAAAGAAATTTCGCAACCAGACAACAATAATACTGATCAAAGTGAGTCGACGGACGCTTCTGAAACTGCTGCCGACGAATCTCTAGAAAATGGTGCGTGGATTTAACCAAAGAAGGCAAATACGTGATTGACTTCGTTTAGTTAGTCTCAACACTTGATACGGAGGATAACATAACAACTGACGAACGTCAGCTTCGACGCGATTTTGATGGAAAGCCGCTTCGACCACGGTGATGTATCCTGGATACCACAGGGCTACCATTTCACTAGTCGACGTATGTGGCCAGCAATAGAGCGTTTTCATTCACGTGACTGCCAGCCATATTGGTTTACTGAAACAAAACAAAGTTTAAATTTGCACAAAAATAGAGTTCAACTCCCATAGGTTTTGTTTTGGAACACCAACATGGCCGCCGTGACGTCATGTGAAAACGCTCTATATATGGTTGCTTCTTATCCAATTCGTGAGGTTCGTTGATGATCGCAGTCCAGAGAACCCACCAATCGTTCGCATATATATTTTTATTGACAGTTTTTTAGCGATATTTTGAGATAATGCAATGTTCACTGTTTTGAAGTATACGGTGAAATTCCGAAAATATTCATCTCCCTTTGGTGAGATAATTTTTGTGGAACCAACGCCTTCCTTTTGTACGCAACCTGCGGGTAACATACGCTGTTTATGCGTCGACTGATTACAATTTTATATTCGTACAATTTATACTACGAAGGGTATTGATAAGATGAAATTTAAATGCAAGGGTCAAAATTTTGGGAGTATTTGTGTAAATATCAAGATAGTTTCTTTTTGCTCATCATTTCCTAAATTCTCATGGCTTGCAGGCTCGATCTAGTAGTTATGTTGTAAGGAGAAGAAAGATATTGATCACTGACCGGAAGCTAAGCGCAATGGCTCCATTTCCTTTGCTTTACAGTTGGACTGCACAGCAGTCGCGCTTTTTGTTTGAAATCCACCGTGAAAGACACGAATCACGCAAAGCGTTTACTGGAGAGTTTTACAAGCGAGATTAGGGAGCTTTAGCAACGACGACGACGACGGCGACCGTAACGAAAACGTCATTTCATAATCTAACTTCTCGTTTCGTAACTCTTTCGCGATTATTCCAATTTGTTTAACTTGGAAAATGCTGGCGAACTATTCAGGGATTAAATTACTATGAACGGAGTTGAAATAAAGAAAAAGAAGAAACATTTCCCATGATGCGCTCACGTTCTCGAGAACAACTAAAATTTGGTCATTTCCACGTTGTTGTTTTGCAGAGGATGGCAAAGAAATGTACCAAAATGTAAAATGCACGTGCAGAGCCTTTGATTTTGCTCATTAAACGTATTGTTTTGCGACGTTCTCGTTGCCGTTGCCGTTTTCGTTGCTCAAGCTCCCTATTAATCGCTTTGGATTTTCAGAGAAAATGGCTTTACCTCGGTGTAAAATCCTGGTGAGGTTTTCCTTGGTTTAGGAGGTATTGTTTGGTGTAAGCTATTGCTTTGAATGTTTTGTTTAATTTTTTTTTACGTCATTCGTGAGTTTCACAGGTTTTTACACCGAGGTAGAGCCGAGAAAATGCATGATGGGTGAGTGAAATATGATGATATCGCAACTCCCTTTTTCGCTACAACAGCCCATTTTTATTATTATTGATGTGTCTACTGAAAATTTGAGTTTATTTGCGTGCTTATTTTTCATCTATGCTGTGGTTGAAACATTGTACTGTACAAATTGACAGAGAACCTTTGTAAAAGTCTTTGTAATGAAGGTTACCAAATAATATATTTACATTTTTTCATCCTACCATGTGTTATATTGTGTAAATAGAACCCTTAAAATGTTCCTTTTCCGATCGTGGGTAATACCAGATACTAACAGAGTTCTCTCTTTTGTTCCGTGGGGGAGGGGAGGGGAAGAGTCCGGAGGGGGATGGAGTGTGGTTGTGACGTACAATGTCGTACAACCGCGATATTGGATTTTTCGATTTCTCTAAAACCTCAGAAAACAATATGAATTGAGCAAAAATGTTATCAAACGGAAACCAGTAGAATTTCTTTACTTATCGCCTTGCTGAAGTAGTACGCCAGATTGTTCACAAGAAAAAAAGTCGCAAGATTCGGTGGCGTTTGCTTCCTTAAAAAGGTTTTAAGCGTTCAAAGTCCACACAGGCAGAATCCGCCCCTTTCGGTCTGGATAGCGTTTAAGGTCAACGACTGTAGTATAATGGACAGCGAATGTTTCTTGGGTTGGGCAAATACTAGTGGTGGTTAATTACTAGTAGTTGGTCTTTCCCCGCGTAAATTAAAATGGCGTCCACAAGGAAGCCGCAACATTATCTGAGAAGACATAATGCCTTTGTTATTTTTGTAAATAATGTACACTGAAACGACCGCAGCAGTTCAAACTGATGACAAAGACAACCAAATGAATCTGAGTTTTTGCAAAATAACTATGTTGTCAACCGAACGAGCAGCAAGTAAATCCAAGTGCTAGGAAGTGTGGCAAAACTGAGGGCAGATTTCTGGTAGAAGTTATAAGCAAAACATTAACTTATTGGAATTGGAATTTGAAAATATTGATTTTTGAGGAGAGGGGAATACCGGAGTAGCCAGAGAAAAACCTCTCGGAGCAGAGTAGGGAACCAACATCAAACTCAGCCCACATATGACGCCGAATCGAACCAGGGCCACATTGGCGGAAGGTGAGTGGCCTAACTACTACTCCAACCTTGCTCCCCAAGGATCGTTTGGGTAGACGCTAAGATGTAGACAATACCAGGTTTCGAGCTACTCCTTGAAGTCCTTGAAAAGACCTTGAAGAGAAGAATTTCTGCTGAAAGAGCTTGAAAATAATGAAAACTCCTTGAATTATTGTTTGAATGGGAGATAATATAGAATTTATTCACCGTAAATGCTCGAATTAGCGCCCAGCTTCCAATAAGCGCCTCCTTCCAATAAGCACCCCCAAGCCCCAAGAAAAGTGCGGTTTAATTACTATACTGAATGCCGTACGATATGTGTTTATTCATTATTGCTAATTTCATTGTAGACATTTGCTCACAGTTACTACCGTAGACTAGACCCGAGACTTTCTTTCTTTTATACATACAATTGTACAGCTACCGTAAAAGCTCTATTAAGCCCCCCGTTTGGAAGTCGGGTTTTATAATAAGCCCCCCTCTCTAATAAGCCCCCCTCCCCCTTTTGGGACATTAAATTTTGTAATTAGCCCCCCATATTTCCTCTTGCGAAATCACCTTCATGTGGCCCAATTGGTTTGTTTTAAGCAAATATACACTCAAACACGTAATACTGTTGGCTGCTCTTTATTAGATAATAAAATTTCACTGTAGCTGTTTGAGTTTTGTACGAAAACAGGGTGTTTAAGATGTGAAATAAGCCCCCCTCTCTAATAAGCCCCCCGTTAATGAGACCTGAAATTAAATAAGCTCCCCCGGGGCTTACGGTAAATACCGTAATAATAACAGGCAACATTGAGAATATCGTAAGAACCTTCGTTTCAGGCTCGCAAGTTACGCAAAAAGATATTTTCCATTACCATTTTATTATTGTTATGTTACAGTTTGGGTTCAATAGAAATAAAATCAACGTTATATTCAGGCTGAAAAATGAAAAACGAAATAAGCGTCCCCTTCGAATAAGCGCCCCTTGCTCATACCAGTCTCTCCCCCCCCCCCCCCCCCTCCCCCCAATAGTTTTCTGAAGTTTGGAATTTCCCTCCATGAGTCTGAGAGAACCTTCTTATTAAAAATTGATCACAAAAATGATCGACACTCGCGGAAAATAACTAACTGAAATTACTAACCGATCAAGGATGATGGACTTAACGGCAGAGGCGTTAATCTTTTTCTTGAAAACAAGAGCATTTCATTCTCTGGAAAACCTGCCTGTCATAATTGGTTGCAGTGGTTTCATCAACTTTGATGAACTCAGGTCTACCATAGCAATTGTCGCTAGATCAATTTCTTCAGATGTCGCAAGGTTTTACAGCACTTGTTTACGTAACAAGGAAGTTATAAAAATTCAAAGTCAGGACAGGCAGGATTTCCCCGCCTTCAAGTTCCAAATGGCGTTGAATGACCAACTGGGGACTACATACATCCCTAAATAATGCTTTGTTTGACTGGGATACCCTGCCTTCAGAAATGAGAGACATCTTTTAACGCTTTTATCCTCTGTTATCGTTTTATTTTATTTTCACAGTGCCCCATTGAAAACTGCCTTGTGTGATATTCTCGGTTTTCACGTGACATCATAAAAAAAGTAAAATTCAAAAGTAAACAGACTTGTATTTTTATCTTCATCACGTAAAAGCCATTTTAGAAATGTATCTGCTTGCAGGTTTTTAGCTCGGCAGCGTGTTTTGTTTTGAAAATAGAGTAGTTAAAATTTTAATTTTCATCAACGTCGTCGTCGTCGTCGTCGTCGTCGTCGTCGTCGTCATCGTCATCGTCACTCGTCGTCATCATCATTATCATCATCATCATCATCATTATTAATAAAGTATTATTGTGAACGTTCTCAGCGCTATTAATTGGTTCTTGCACTCTCTTTGAACCAAGCGTGTTACCAAATATCCCTGCAACCTTGTCACTGGAATCTCTCGGAATAAAACAAAAACAAAATGGTAGTGAGAGACTAAGGCTAACCACAAAGGTTATAAGTTTATTGTTTCTTTACATCAATTTTTCCTTTCGATCAAAATTGACTTTGAAAGGTGTTTCTTATGCAAAAGGGGTATCAGGTACTATTATTCTTAACTGAATTCTAATTATGTTGAAACAAAGGTATCTATCTAATGATTGCAAGATGCGTAAATGTAACTGTAATTTTTATGAGTTTTAATCAAAAGTATAGTCTTTCAGTCAATGTTCTGCCGGGTGAATACGGGTACACAGCCCACTCTTTAAAGGACACGGCAAGGGCAGAACAAACGATAAGAAAAACAAAAAAGCATTATGAAATTAAACTTTCACATCATATGTTTAAAGAGGGTAGTTTTATTGTGCAAAATATATCTGACAAGAGATTTTAGCGCTTAAAACTGAGTAAACAGTAACAAGCAGCTCGTAAAACAACTTCCAAAACAGTTCAAATAATTTCGTACGAAAAATGATTCTCTCTTTCCCATTCTAAAATTCCAGAGGGGTTGGCTTAAACAACAGTACAAAAGAGTTAGTTTATTCTACTTCAATTATGTTATGCAGCTTTTCGGCCAGTGATTGGTTGCAATTTCCTAATCAATATTCATGACAAAGTGCTGAATTTGCGCCAAACCAAGCAAGTCGTTGGCGAGTGAGGACGTGTGGAGGTGACCTCTGTCCTTGAAGCTTTACTGATATTCCAGGAGAATCAAATGATTTGTAGGACGAAACTTTCGCTTCAGCAACACGCTAATGGTAAGTGTCTTTCTCTGTGACATGTTTTCAGTTATTTAATTTTCGAAGTCAATCGCGGACAGAGCGTCGAAATATTTGGTCCATTACGGTTTGCTCCGCGCATTTTAGTTTGTAACAATACATCGTCAAAGCCTTATAACGAGAGCAAATGACTAAAACTGGGAGTATAAACAACTTAAGACGATTTAATGACAGCAAATGGAGTTTTAGAGTGTTTGTTGGCATTGCAAAACTTTCCAAATCGTCCAAAGCCTGCTACCACGTGTTGAGAGCTTTGCTAATTTTCGTCAGATCATGAAAATAGAATATATCTTGGGATGTTTGTTCAATGAATAAAAATAACGAAACTAGAAAGCAAAAATATTGAAAAAAATGGATGCAGCCTCTCTGCAAAGTTTGTCGATAATTCTTGGCGCATGGTTCTCTGAAATGTGCTGCGTACGGCGGGTATAAAGTACAGGTCAATATACAGGTCACCACGCTACAGATAAATAAAGAAGCCAAAAGTGTCTCCTTGCCCTCATCACTATCCAAAATTTTCTTTAATTTAAATTGAGGAGAAACTGGTTGGCTTAGTTTCCAATCAATAAAGCTGTGACCTGTGGAATGTGACCTGTACTTTATACCCGTCTTGCTGCGTAAGGTGGTTTAGGTTTTGAGTCTGAGGGTAAAATTCCAGGAAAGATTTCCACACAACCCCATACTTTAATTATACATGCATCAATGTCAAGCTAACCCTGTTCCAAAAACGGCGAGCATGAATAGAATTTGAGTCATGTACACATAATTATAATGTATAAGGCTGTGCGGAAATCTTGCAGCATTCCGAAGTTTAACCTTTCGAATGAAAGCTGTTGAGCACTGGAATTACGTTCTGTTTATTTTGGTGATTTTATCAAGAGATATTCCTGAATATTATGTATTTTACGTTGACCTTCCTGGGCGTGAAGGTTTGTTTGGGTGAACATAGACTCATGTGGTTGATTTGTTACATTTTCAGCAAGGACGTGATGGGAAGAATTTTGAAGATGGAGGGACGGAAAAAAGAAAGAAACATTGAATCGAAGGGAACAAAGCAAAGTTGAAGATAAGACTTTATTTTTCCGTCTTACTGTAAAAATGCCTTTTAACAAATGACCAAAGATGGTGGTGGTATATGGTGAAGCATATAAATCTTTAATAATTAATCAAGTCTTAAGCACTATGGACTATATATTCAGAGAAACAACTAGTTCAATTAATTAAGAGAAAATATATGAAAAAATGTGGACAGTATTCTCAGTCGAATATGCGGACGTTGCAAGATTCAATATATAGCTTTGTTTCCAGTATACCAGCCACTATCTGCCGATCGGTTAAGGTAGTTTAAATTATTTCTAAAGCCATGGTTATCCCAGTTAATTATGGCAAAAAGGTGGAACTGCAATCCATAGAACAGCCAATGCAAATATTTAGCGCGGTCCATTAAAACAAAGAATGCTCGATAAAAGGCAGAGATTTCCAAAATTAAAGAAACAATTCTTTTGTTTCAGTTATTGTACCACGTTAAAAGTTGAAGCTGGAAAGTTGAAACGTAGATTTTGGGAAAATTTTCAACAGCGCAAAGGAATATCTAGAGATTAGATTGATGATTGGATTTAATTCGTACTAGAAAACAAGAAGATGGAATAGAAAACACCAAGAATGGTTTGGTATTCACGAACCAGTATGACATCAGATGTTATGATTCTTTGCAACAGTCTTTCACAAAAACAACATTAGTTGGTGAATTGGAAACTTTTTTGGAGGCCTTGCCTTTCTGGTTGAATTAAAAGAAATTGGAAGCTTCAATCTGAAATCTAATTCATGAGTCTAATTCATGAGATTTCGAGTCTATCACTTTTGGTTACAAGACCCCCTCTTAAGGGGGTGAAAATAATGAAGGTTTCGCGTAATAAGGCATCTAAAATTGGCAGTTCCACCTTCAACGTTTTTTGTTGCCAAGGGAACATAAGGCTTTAAGAGGATCTCCATGAAGCCATTTATTACCGACAAAATTATATTACCGTTCTTGACTATTTTGACACAAAGTGCTGCGACAAAAATATTTTAGATTTTGTTTAAAGAAAAGCATGGAGAATATTTCTATAATTCCTTATGTTCTCCGTTCAGAATTCAAGTATCGTAAAAACAAGCGTCTGGTTGAAATAATGCGGAATAAATGATCGAAAACGTTTCGAGCACATCTTGGAAATCAAACTGAGTAGAGGTAACGGACCACAAATGATTGTCTGCAAACATGACAAACAATTTTGATCTTTGCTTTTGGATTCTGTTCCACTTTTACCGGAATAATAGCCACGTATAAAATTGACTCTCACTTATGGAAAGGGTATCAGATCATTGAACACGATCATGAAGTCCTCGGAGGAGGTTTTAAGGAAAAGATCTCTTGTCTACAAAAATCAAAGAACAAATCAATTGATTCATTTTGAGATTTATACAATACCGAAACAAAAGAACTCACAGCGTGCATTTAATTGTTTAAAAATTAATGATTTGCAAGATGGAATAGAAAAAAGTGAGTTTGAACTAAGCCATTACAGTATGCATTACGAGATTTATTCATTTCTATAGTATTATTCAGTTCCACGAAAGTCTTGCAAACTGTTTCGTATTTTAGCTCAAACGTTAATATGATTCCGATAAAATTGGATCTTTCTGTCAAGTGGAAGTTTACGAAAGAACTCATCAGAGTTAACACCTTCAGTTTATTCAAGGAAGATTTTGTGATTTTGTGTTGCATTCCAAAATATTTGTGTTGTTTTTTGTTGCTAAACAACCAAAACAACTAAATTCTAACAGAATTCGTATTCAGTCGTCTGGACTATTCCTCCACGGCTATTATTCCGTTGAATGCTACAAATTGCCTTCAAATCGTGTGAGCTTCGAAATCCAAACTTTTGTGCAATAAATTCTTGCCATTGATGTCAATTGTGTCTCATCTATCGCATATTACGTTTTTATGTACTGACATGTTTCATGATATGAAAGGAGACTCCATTAAAAGTTTTGGGACTCAAAAATCAAGCGCTTGTTCCTCAAATTCTGATGTTTGCACATTCAAAACAGCAATTACGAAAAATCATATTCACTTGTGAGAGAATATTGCCAATGAAACGTTCTTCTTGACAGAAAGTTTCAGAATCTTAGACTATGCCCTGAACACATTTCTGGCAAAATCTTAATTGTCATTTGTGGTCCAGTTTGCCATGACGAATTACTGAACGTCGTTGATTTCAAAATTAATTATTTTCAAATTTCAGTTTATTTGTTACTTGTTGAGAAATTAACATTGTAGCTTTTTAACTTCGCGGGCATATTATTTCATTTGCATTCAGTTTCAACCAGGTGTTTGTTTTTGTTTTATTTGATACTTATGCGTAAGATCATGTTCAACTGAGTCAGTTTTACGGGGGAAAAAAGAAACGAGTGAAAGCACAACATGAATTTGAATTTGAGGTGCGGAGTGAAAAATTGTTTCTATGGCCAAATGTTTATGCAGTACCGGAAAGTAAACAGACCAGCTTTACCAAAAGCTTGAAGACATTAGACTGATCGATGTTTACAGAACTGGAATTGGAAAATAAAGGCAAATATAAGAAAGGATACATTGTGTGCTTGGTCGCCAAAACAATAGCACTTCTTGATACAACTCCACAGTCTTGGAAAATCGTGTCGAAATTTTCAGAATCCTGTAACTGATATCGCCAACAAACTGGATAAATGGGTTTTGTTTTTCAAAATATTGTCTTCATTGAACTGATGGATTCACCACAGAATTACCGACTAGAATGAGCAATTGAGAAGAGATCAATTTATAATTTGAACCAAATTTGAATTAAATAGAAATTTCAAAACGAAAATGAAGTATAGCTAGAGAATACACGAAAACATTACGAAGATTTTTTAAAGCAAGTCATTGAGTAACAAATTATCGGGCCAACTATAGTCAAAGAGAAAAAAGCATTGCTACTTGAATATACTTTGACCTTACAACTTAATTGTTTTACCTAAAAGAATGCTTTCACTCGTTTAATTTGTTCTGTCCCCTGTAACACTGAATGTTTGTCCGTATTGACTACACTCCGTAAGTGATGCTAGTTGAGCAAGATCTTTTAAAAGCAACATGGCAAGTTCAGTAATTTTGCCGCCGTTGTTTGGCTTCACAACTCAGACTCATTTCTCTATTCGTATAAAACAAACGGAAGAACAAAAGGGAAAAATCAAATTTTTATCTGCTACAAAATCATTGCAAACTTGCCATGTGGTTTTTGTCAAGTTTACCCCACTTCGCAAATGAAACTTTAATTCAAGAAGTTTCCTTTGAAGAAATTTTGGCAGCAACACTAGCATAAAATTGGCTTGAAAATTTGAACCAAATTTTTTTGCGATTTTAAATTTGTAAGCATCTCTTTGACAATTTTTTAAAGGGAAATTTTCAAGGAGGACGTTGTCAATTTTTTCATCGAATTTGTTGCCAGGGGAAATTCTGTGCAAATCTGTTCAGATTTTCCCGCCAAAAAACTTAGAATATTTTTTGACGTGAAAATTTTGACACTTAAAATAAGTTAACTGATTTGTACTTAATTAATTAACTTATTTGTTAAGAAAAACAAAATAAAGAACAATGAAACTGAAACAACTGTTGATATCTTTTGTCTGTTTACTAATTTACAATGACTAATAAAATATTTAATACTGGTAGCTATATAAATAAAGTAATTATTTTTTTAAAAAATACGGCGCATGCGTATTGTGGGCGCCCGTATTTTTCTAAGTCTTTTGGCGGGAAAATTTGATGCAGTTGAACGGCGTTTACCATAGAAGAACGGAAAGTGAAGTTACCATGCCACGTAATATGAAATATATCCTCACAATAACTAAGAGAAAAATGTTGACTGAAATTGGTATTTGATAAACTACGAAAAAATCTTAGTTTCTAGAATAACACTCAGTATTAGAGATCATGGTTTAGTTCACCTTAATCCTTGTTTACGAAAATTCACGGGAAATTATCGTTGGAAAAGAAACCTTATATTATCTTGCAAACGCTACATAATCGTAGGCAAAGCCCTGTTCAGTAACAACAACGGTTATAGATTTTGACATTTCTTTAATGAAAACTGCGAAGCAAGTCAGATGTAGGCCAACGTTTCCCAGTGTATTTTTGCGACAATTCTGATCATGAGTACAGTGCAACCCAGATAAACTAATCTGCTCGACTTGAGAAGTATTAAAACTGAATGTGACGAAAATTGTTATTGGAAAAAATAGCGAGGTAAAACAAGACCTCTACAAATTACTTATAAACATTTAAATCAACGCCGCTTTAAATCGATAGAAGATATAGTTGAAAATATTTTGGTTTTTTTTCGCAAGCTACAAGAACATAAAGGGTTGAAAATTCATTTTGCCAAATATGTTAAATCAAAAGTTGGAAAATTTTCTTCCGTGTGAAGTGATTTAACGGAAAAGGTTTCAAAAGTAAAATATTTACCAGCGATTTTAATTTGCAATAAGTCAGAAAACAGAAAATTGACCAGAAATATCACAACCTAAATTTGTTCGGCAGCTAAATTTTCATCCTAATGCTAGCAGGCACGTGCGTGGAATTTGAAACATTTTCTTGAGTTGTTTGACACGAGATTATGGCATATTTACAACTTTGAAGATAATCAAGTATTTTCATTTTAGTCCACACGTCATCGAGCAAACATAAAATTACAACTTTTCCTGTGTTGAGATTGCAAAGCTTTACACTATTCAGTAAGTTTCAATGAATAGTTAAGATTTCCCACTAATAGTGACTTAGAGAAAACCATTGTAAACGTTGAATAAATGACTTAAAATTATTCTTTAGAAGACGCGCCTTTTTCAATCCTCTAACCATTCATTTGAAATGGACTAACGTATATTAAAATCTGTTTGAATATTAGGAGAATGAAAACGTACCAATGAAAGTGTAATTTAACAAGTTAGCTGTGAACAGCAGATTGATAACTTATTTCACTGACTGACGATGCTTCGATGTAGCGAATTAAAACTAACACGGCCATGTGATTAAATTTTTGACATAAACATTTCGCACAAAAGACAAGCTTTAAATTTCGATTTTCTTCTTATCGCAAGAAATTCGATCCATTCCAAATTAGGCCAGTGAATGTTGTTTCCCGGTTGTTTCCCGGTTTCCAACAGTTATATGACCATAGCAATGATGACGTACAGCCCGTTCATGTCCAACAAGAAGATTATCCCAAAATCTAGTTAGACAATTTATGCCGACACTTTAAAGACTCTTATTCCAGTTTCCAGTACTTTCCACCACTTACACTTTGATGGAATAACACTACGACAATTTAAGTTGCTACAAGGAGAAATCAGAATGGTGTCAAACAAATGCGCAGTAATTGGTAAAAAAGATATGGTAGTTTTCTTGACAGATGTTACCATAGCAATGGAATGATCCGTTAGAGACGCCCGTAATTCTAGCTTTAAAGCGAACCTCCACTCTTGCAAAAAAAATTCACGCTAAATTGTTGGAAATGATTACTAGATTCCAAATTTTGTTTTGAAACGTGGATATAACATTTCAGTGTACAAGAAAATCGATGTCATCATCGCCTAATTTCCTGGGCGTGGCCATTTGTATTTGATGACGTGTAATGCTGCAGCTATGTAATTGTCAGGAGGCAAATGAAGCAGAAAATATTTTGTGTTAAACTGGAAAACTGTGGTAGCCATCTCAGGAAGTTAAATCGTTCAACCTAAATAAGCGATAAACAAGCTTGATAAAAAACTGCAAGACCTGTTCCAAGGAATATCATTTCTTCAATGAACATCTCGCATAAAATAATAAGGTAACACGATTGCTCTTTTCAGTGGTTAGATCTTTTATGACCATTCTGAATTTGATTGGTGTTTTCAAGTAGCTGTGGTGTTAAGATATTTGCGTCAAACCGTTACCAAATTGAACGGAAACAAGTAAAAAGGGATAGAATTAAAAGGAAGCGTCAACAAAAATATAGTAAACCACTAGAACAATAATTCATTTAAGGGGACTCACACAGGATTTCAGCACTTTCCAGCCTTTTTATTTGATGGATAAGTGCTACCAATCTTTATACGTAGTTACCTTTACAGTGGTGAACAAGTTATGAAACTTTTGTCGACATAATGGGCTACCGTAGCAATAATTTAACCTGTTAAAAGGACTCCAGATTTTAGCTTTAAGTGAAAATGACTTAAAAACGAGCTGGTTGATACCGAGTTTTTATTGTCGGGAAATAATTAACACAGTAAAATGCAACTTTTTGAAAGTTAAAAAAATGTACATAGGAGCGGACTCAGAGCCGCTCCTACATTTTTTTTAACTTTGCAAAATGTTGAATCTTGACAAGCTTATTACCTTTCAACAATAAAAAGTGGAGGTCGCCGAGCTAGTTTTAGAGTTATTCTCGCTTAAAGCTAAAATTAGGGATATTTTTGATGGGTTATACTGGTGCTATGGTAAATGTAAATGTAAAAAAAAAAAAAACCAAACAATTTATACTTTTTCTCCAATGATTTCACTTCTTTTTGATGCAATTATAAAGGCAACAAGTTATAAATATTGGTATTGGTGATGCACCAAATTACAAGAGCCAGAAAGGGCTAAAGACCGGTGTTAGCCACCTTAATTCGAGCACGTTTTTGGTTTGAGAAGCATCTCGCGCTTTAAATAAGATTTCCAAACCTCGGATGTGATAAGCACTATTCAATTTACCTTATTGTACAAGAGTTGTATTTTTTTTACCTTACTGTCTATTATATTGTCATTTACATAGGATCAATGCACTTGATGCTGTGAATGAAGATTCGTCAACTGTGAAAGGCCAAACATGTTATTTCAAATATTACTAGTGTATCGAAAACCTGGCCTGGAGAAAGTTTCAGTGAGGCAATAATCCGCCATTATTAGACTGATTTCCTTACTCGATAATTGAAAAGGAGCGAAATAAAAATACAGGGAAAATAACAAAAACTGCAGTTCAGAAGAACGAGAAGAACGAGAAAAACGAGAAAAACGAGAAAAACGAGAAAAACGAGAAAACGTCTAAGGATCCTCTCCTTAGTTTACCTGGACTTTGTGTGTTCCAGTGAAGAAATAGTGGGAGATAATGAATTTGCGGAGCCTTCTGAAGATGAAGAAACTACTCAGAATATAATTAGAATTCTAAGAGAGAAATCCAAAGACCTACGACTCATGCACTTAAATACCCAGTGCATGACCTCTACATTCAACGAGTTCCTTCTAACAGTCAAACAATATCCAATGGACATTATAACACTCAGCGAGACATGGCTCAAGGATAACCCTGCACTTTTGGAGTATGTGTCTGTGCCTGGTTATTCGGCAGTTTTTAGGAATCGGGAGCTTATTAAAGGTGGTGGCGTTGGAGCATACATCCATGAGTCAATAAATTTCAAACGTCGCATTGATATTGAGAAGCGTTCTCCTGACCTAGAGCATTTATGGCTGGAGGTGCCTGGGCGCAACAGACATAGTAAAGTTCTTATTGGAATCATGTACAGATCTACACGTATTTTAAGTGACACTGACTGGTTAGAGCGAATGGACGCTCTCTTGGGGAACATCACGGCGAACTGGGACGGCTTATTAGTCGTAACGGGCGACGTCAACATTGACATGTTGAAACCAAGTAATATTCTAACACGGAAATATCAAGCAATGTTGGATGTTTTTGGACTCCACCAGATGGTGTCAAAGCCTACTCGTGTTACCCGCACATCAAAAACACTGTTGGATCATATTGTTACTAATTACCCGCGGACTTTCACTTTTACTGATGTTATACCTTGCTCAACAGTGGCAGATCATGACGCTCCGTTCGCATGTATTAATGTTAGAATTCCTCGATTTAAACCTCGATTTAAATACATTCGAAATGAAAAGAATCTAAGCGAACGTGCATTTCAGGAAGACT
>JAEMWC010000496.1:412500-430000 GCA_016490735.1 Pachyseris speciosa
TCCTGTGGTGCTGTTTTTATGCTGTACAAGGTGGTTCAACGTTTGGGTTTGTAAGAGAAAGCCAAAACAATGGTCATTGAAAAAAGAACTATTGTATGAAGCGTGTTTAGGTGTTGTTTATTATCTCATCAAAGATGGTTTCTGACTTTCGATTGGTGTGCTTAATTAAATTTAAAACTCTTGGTGCTCAGTTGAAGGTATTACCGTGGTTTGAGATTTTATTATTTACCTAAAGATAAAGAAAATTGCAAATTTTTGTCGATAGTTCGTTATATCTGAGATTACACTGTACTCTTAACAAAAGATGCATGCAGATTGTTTGTACTCATGTAAAACTTTATTTCGAAGGACTCTCGGCCTAGCATCGAATAAATGCACTATTTAATTATTTATTTCATCTTTTTTGGTGCATCCTAAGTAAAATTAGGCTCTCTACCTCTCAAATATAGTGCTTGTTCAGTTCGGATGAATATCTGCTCTTTTCTTGGCCTGCTAAGCTCTGACATCTGAAGTTTCTTTGTATCCTAGACAGAAAGAAGGCAAAGTGGTGTCACTACAAAATACCACGGTATCAATTCAAATGTAACAGTATTACGTTTGTAACGGAAAATTCTCAAAATCAGTAAACGCGTATAAATAAAGAGAAAGCATTCATTATGATAAACTGAAGATGGCGTGAGGACTGCTGAAACATGCCCTTATAAGACGTTTTCTCGTGACTCTGAAATTCATTTTCATTTTATTGTTACGAAGGCGTTATGAAAATACTTAATCCATTTATTAAAACCACGACGATTTGGCAACAACGATTCATACTGATTTTAGACGTATTGTGTCAAGAATTTGCGAGTGTTAATGGCTTAATTGTTATACCCTGAAGTTCATTTTTCTCTCGTGTCTAGAATTTGGTATACTCGTGTATGTCATACATGTAAACATACAGAACAGAGCCATAATCTTACTCTGCTAATTATCGTCTTCTTGCCTGATTGTTTTCGTAAACAAAGGTATCCGTCGTTATCATGATTAACTTACCTATCCAAATAGTGATTTTGGGGTCACTGTACTTGTATTCAGCCGGCGTTATCCTTTTCCACGCCGGAGTTGTACCTGAAGGGGAAGTGCAATTTTCGAAATGATTAGTAGCCGCAAATGAAGCCTCGAGGCAGTCCCTGGGACCACAGATGGCATCATTTAGCCTCGAATTGTATAAAACCATTCAATGAAGTTGTAGTTGCCCTTATGTCTTCACACTGTGGGAGATTTTGACTTAGCCAGAGATAACTCTCCCTCTCACTAATAAGTAAATAAACCAAAGCCCACTACCTTTGTTCTCGGCTTGTAACTTAGAACTTTCAAAAGAGCAATATTACAACAACAACAATATTCTACAAAAAAGGAGAAATTACCTGGAGTATATGCGAGGCTTCTTTTGAAATTCAACTTCAAAGTTGTTGACCATGCAGTCAGTTTGCCGCGAACCAGCTACACGTGCTCCGATTTCGTGGTTTTCTTCGCTGCCCGTTCAAAGGTTTGGTGCTTCTGTTACTTGCCCGTGGTTTCTACCAGCAACCAGGTTATCTGCAGTGATTTAACGGAGAAGATGCTTTAAAGAAAGGCTTCGCAACAGGAAAACATTCTTTACAAACAACATTCAGTTCCTCTTCGCGTAAACGGTTTTCGTTCAAGGTGAACGTAAGAGACGAATTTTAGCATATAATTTGCAATTCAAATATCTAAATGCAGAAAGGACTGATGCTTGGGACATTTCAGTGTGATCCCTCCCCAGGGGTCAAGATCGGAAAACCGACGACAATATTGTCCCAAAACACCATAAACCGACAGAAATTGGCAGAAAAAGCGCGACAGTTTGTGACAAGGGACAATTCACTTTCCATTCCTCTTTTTTTTCTTTGCGACAGCTACATTTGTTCCTAATGAAACAAGCGACAGACAGAGTCGTAAACGAACACCGGACACCAGACCACCCCAGTTTAGGAGGCCTCACTGTCTCTAATGCCAGAGTTACGTTGTAAAGAGCCTTCTGATAGACTGGCTAACGCTTCTGACTACATGAGAGTAGTCAGGGCAAAAAGGATAGGACATACACAATATGGTACGAACCGCATCAAAGCTGAATACCTCTTCCTGTTATGGGGATATATTTGCGACTTGCTCTTTTAAAAGCCTAACTTAAGTACAGTAATATCTTAGGTTTCCCAAAGGGGGAGTCATAAATTCGCGAAGACTTTTTTGGCTTTAAATTTCAAAACTTCTTAATTTCCCGCCATTTTGTCCTGATTACTGATCATACACTTAAGAGCGTGTACCGATCTATAACCGAAATTTAAAGGAGAGGGCTGAACCAAAAAATTACCAAGGGCGAATTAATGAAAACTACCGCATTTCCTCGAATAAGTGTCCACTCTTTAACAAGTGCCCTTCCCCGAATAAGCGCTCACCTCCTCGGTCAAAACAGCTAAATAAGTGTCCCCCTCGAATAAGCCCCCCCTCCCACCTCACTTTCATAAATAGTAGGGAGACGACAAAATTCTGTTTTCAATGTCAGTTATTTGCAATCTTTAAAGTTTCAACTACACTGGTAACAGTGCATATAGAAAATTCTTTGTATGCACGTGTTCCTGTACAGGTAAGCAGTAACTGAAAAACAAACTGAATGCTTCCGACACTGAGCAGTATAACGCAAGATGGCCTGAAGGAAAGCCTATGTGCCGTCCACAGTTACAATAGCCCGGATAACTTCTTCACGGACTCGAAATCTCCATCTCAACAATGTTTCAAAGTACGAGTGATTTTGTTTCTACGCCCAGTTTAACACAACTCTAGCCAGACTGGAATACAATATAGCTTGATGGACTCTTAAATTGCTAGAACAACAAAGATGAACCTTTGGTTTGCGTGCTAACCAAGCTTACAACAGCTGACAGCTTGACTGGCTCAAAAAAAAAAAAAAATAAAAATCGCGTTTAATGAACGCAAAATCTGCAGACTCAACAATGTTTCACCTGTGAGCAATGTTTGTGCAGCCATGTATCATTGTTTTTAATCACGCCTAAGTTTCATCAACCGAAGTCTACCAATATAACTGCTATGTTCATACTCGGTACCAAGACCTGTTAATAATAAACATTTTTTAAACGGAACACTTTTTCCAGTAGTCATGCTTTTAATTGTATTGTTCACATCATCTATCCGTTTCAGAGATATGCGCACGACTGGCATTAAATCCTTACAATAACACTTTTGAAAAAAAAATAATGAGCTCGAAATTGAGGAAATCAAGCTCAGAATTAAGACATTTATTTCGTGATTCGATCACTACACCGCCAGATGTGAACAATTTTTATAGTAAAACATTTTCGTCCATGATCAGAATAATAAACATGTTTTGGCATAGTGTGAACACAGATAACACTATGGGGATTCCGATTAATATCCATTATCCAGTATCTATCTAGGATACACTATAGATACACGGACTCTTCCGTTCCTTGAACGTCGAAGATGTACTCTACGGCCATCAGCTAGGTACTGGGTAGTATCATCCGCTCCAAGTGAGGACTCCTGGGGAAAGTATGCGTCTGGGAAAGCCGGGCACTACCACGAATCTTCAGATTGTTTTGAATATCCCCCAAAATGCCTACTTAAATCAAACAACTCTAAAGAATACTTGCCAAATTTTCTTACCCCCCAAAATCCCGGAATCCCTTCCCCCTTGGATCATCCCCGTCACTAGAAATCCGTAGTACTCCACCTGTGGCCTTTTGCTTTCTTTTCGGAGAGGAGAGGAGAGGAGAGCAGAAGGCTAGTTGTCATTTCAGAAGTTATCGAGACTTCAAACTTAATCTGAGTTCTTTTGGGGCAAAACGTCCACAAACTGTTTGATCAAATGACATTTATGAGCGTTTTATTTTCTTAACTCACTCGAGCCCTTGATCAAAATCTCGACGTGTGCAGTCCAGATTGACACTTTGGCCAAATTACTTAGATAAAGAAAAAGAAAAGAAAATGAAAACGGAAAAAAAAATTCCAAAGTTTCAATAAAACCTGTCGAGGCTTCACTGGAAACGCTAACGGAGATTCGCGTGTTTGAACGCAACGTAAATCCAAAACCAGTTCCTCAACATCTGGACTATTATTACTAATATGTTGGCAAGTTGGTGCGCGATCTTTAAACCTATAAATCGGAATAAAGATATCTCCGATTTGCTATTCGGGATTGAAAAATAGGTCCAATATTTTCTTTAAGAGATTTTGGCCGTTTACGCGAGCTCAATTTCCTTTTGAAAAGTTACCCTAAGCCATCATGTCATTCAAATACAACAAAGTTTGAAAAAGGGCAAACAACATACCCGTCCGTTTGACCATTTCTTTCTCCGTCGTTTGAAAAAAAGAAACGCTTGTCTTCTCAAATTTCAGATCGCTTTTATCTTCTCCAAAAACACTTCTACGGCATTTTGCGATTCAAAACTGTCCCTTGTGATGTAACAAAGGGTGCAAAACGCGCACGCAAGCATCAACCAATCAGATTGATTTGGTGCGCGCAAAGCCGTTTAAGGTAGTTCCTCACAATTGCATGGCGTTTCCTATGGTCAAACATTGCTTGTCCATTTAGCCACCCAACGTTGTGTTCAGCAAACACGATGTTGGACGAAAATGTTTGATCGTTTACCCGGGGGCTTAAAATTTAGCGCGCGTGCGCGTGCACATAAGAAACATGGCGTATTTGCCTTGACATTGAGCTTTGTCAGCCGAAATTTTCCCTTTAACGTCGTGTTGCAAAGAAGCGAGCACCGTGACCATCCTTTTCTATTGGTGTCATAGACTTGTAATAGGCACAAGAAAACATATTTTAAGGACAACAAGAGGCTACAATTAGCCTAAACTCGGGCTTGCAAAAAACAGTATTGTATCCCTAATTTAGCGCTAAACAAAATAATAGAGAGAAGTCTGTCTTTCTTACATCGGACGCATTGCGCTTAGCTTGTGTTGGAGTCTATTTCTTTAGACCCCTATCAACATATATTCCTCTAAAATTACAAAATTGCTTTACAGCTCAACCACTGAGAACAATAATTATAACACTTGTAAAAAATATTTCTAAAAGAAAAAGAAAAAGAGAGCGAGAAAAAAAAGCCCGTGATATATACCATTAAAAGACATCGAACCCGGGTTAGCTGCGTCACAGCCATGAACAATGCCTTTAGGCCACAGAGGTTTATCGTAAACTAAGCACACTTGTTTTCGCTTCGATTGATAATTGTTTGAGAAAGGAAACGCTTATCGAACGATGTAGGATTTTTTTCGCATAAACGTTAATGGAGTCTCGGTGAAATGTGAGTAGAAAATTAATTAGCAGAGTGAAACTGTTTACAAATACGTCAATCCAGGGTCATTTGAAACATAAGAAAGGAACGTTTCTCGGACAGTTTCAAGTCACGCAAGTACATTTGTAAAAACTAATCGCTTATCATTCAAAAATTAAAGTCCAGAAAGTGAGATATTGTGGGAAAATAGTAAATAAACTACTTGTCAAAGTCTCAGGGGTGTGCGATATCCCGTACTTGAGTTATTCAACAAAATGTACATCTCAATGGAGCGGATACGGGTAACACGGCAGTCCATCTGGAGTTAAATTTTGGTCATGTTAAAAGCTTTCTTCTCGCAGTTGAACTTGCAAACATTCGTATAGACACTTCTCTTAACATATTAGCAGGGTTGGCGCAGTGGTGAGAGCGCTCGCCTTCCACCAATGTGTCCCGGGTTCGATTCCCGGACTCGGCGTCATAAGTGGGCTGAGTTTGTTGGTTCTCTACTCTGCTCCGAGAGGTTTTTCTCCGGGTACTCCGGTTTTCCCCTCTCGCCAAAAACCAACATTTGATTTGATTTGATTTGATTTAAAGTTAATTGGTAAATGAAGAGCTACTATGTAGAGATGTTGCCAATAAACCCATTATTATTATTATTATTATTATTATTATTATTATTATTATTACAAGTGAAACCGGAAATAACAATATATAATTATATATCCCATAAAAAGGTAGATATAAGACAAAGAAACAAAATGATGGTTGAAAAGGATAACTTTTAACGCCATATATTACGGCGAGACATGACTAACCTTCTTCAGGGGCAACACTGAAGCAAAGTAAAAATGGAGAAAACGGTTACAATACAGAAATAGAAATAATAGACGTGTACTGAAGCGGCTACCAAAAAAGTGGCATTCCCAAGGTGGCATTCCCAAGGTGGTAAGAACAATGATAAGTTGTGATGAATTTGCAATTTTGTTAGACTCTGCAACAAAGTTAAGACATAAGTAGATACTGCTACGTAAGGGGTAGAACCAGAAGAAAAAAGTACAATCAGTTGAAGGTTCAGAACCCCTGCCCCACCCATTCATGCACTACTGACTTATTATTTAGACCTTGTAGACATTGTTCCTCTCACTTAACTTCTCATGGTTTTGAAAGTTATTTGTTGCTGAGCCAGCAAGCCAGAGCTTACTAATAAATGTAAAAAAAAAAAAAATTGGTTGTATCGAAATTTGGGGGTTAAATGTTGTACAGACGGAAGATTGTATTCATATTTTTGTGGATATTTATTATGAGTGGGCTTGGATCGAGGCAAGTGTATTTGTACTTCTTTGGGAAAATAGTTGACAAATTTTCTTTATTATTTTTACCTTTTTTAGTTTTTGCATATTAATTCATTCATACCAGAAATCACAAGTGTTAGTTGAGAGAGAGAGAGAGAGAGAGAGAGAGAGAGAGAGAGAGAGAGAGAGAGAGAGAGAGAGAGAGAGAGAGAGAGAGAGAGAGAGAGAGAGAGAGAGAGAGAGAGAGAGAGAGAGAGAGAGAGAGAGAGAGAGAGAGAGAGAGAGAGAGAGATGCTCTGAAAACACGCCTACCGCTCTTGTTCACGATAAACCAAAAATTAAATGTTTTGCAATTTTTTTCTTTGGTTAAATTACGAAGGAAGACATTGCGCGCTATGTTTGTCATCGAATCGTAGATTCTCCACACCTCGCGATTCACACGTCATTTTGTTTAACCAATCACAGAAAGTGAATCGACCTTCTGAAACGAAGCGACGGTTTGCTTGCGACAGCGCTGTAGCTGTGGTGAAAGTGGTATTTGGTTAAATTACGAAGGAAGACATTGCCCGCTATGTTTGTCATCGAATCGTAGATTCTCCACACCTCGCGATTCACACGTCATCACAGAAAGTGAATCGACCTTCTGAAACGAAGCGACGGTTTGCTTGCGACAGCGCTGTAGCTGTGGTGAAAGTGGTATTTGCGGTCAAGTTTACAAAGTAATGGGAAATTTCTAGTCCGAAGCTTAACTACATTCAAAACGGTGAAATTATTTTGAAATTTGGTTCATCGTGTCTCATAAAACCTTAGACCAAGTCAGTGGATTAACGAGCACATGAACGCTGTGCGATACCTCGTTCGACTCTCTCGTTCCGCCACTTCGACTAGGTCACCTGAAGATGTGTTAGACTGTGAAAATATTTTTAACTGGCCACTCTGGGAAGAATTATATCAAGGCTTGATGGACGGCTTTTTGGATGTATCTAAAGCGTTGTGAAAGGGATTGTATTCGCGCCGCGACTGCATTTGACAACACATAAATTTTCCCGCTGTGCTTTGAGCATGATTAAAGACGAAGGATGTGCGATTTACGCAGTGGCCCGATGTAGCCTTTTCGACGATTGGAGAAGGTATTTACCGTTGCCCTTTTATTTAGTCGTTTTCTTCAAAAAACTTACGGTCAACCGATAAGCCAGATAAGCGTTGTCTTTGTTTATGTGCCCAACTTTTGAATGGCTCGGCAAGATGTTAAGCCTACTCTCAAATTTGGTTTTCAAGTTTATCGCCAGTTTGTTTGTGAAGAAGGTTTTCAGGATTTCTGTGTTGGACCCATTCTTATAGCAAATTACATTTTAATTTCCCCACAATTTAAAAAATAGATTCAAATGAAATTGACCGTAAACTTAAGCTTCTAATTTAAACATTGTTGTAAAAAGGTTTTTCCTCAGACTACCATTGTAAATAGGTGCCACAAACCAGAAGCGTAACACTTTGTAAAACTGCCAAATCTATTAAAACAATTATTTGCTAATCTTTCTTTGTTTTTTTTTCGACTGGTTCTTGGTCGGTTTTGACATAAACTTAACGTCTTGACGTCTTCAGAGTTAAGCTTAGGTACTTTCCGCGTTTAGCGCGAACGTACACGAACTCGCACAAACAGCCGTGATTTTAAAACTTTTCTCTGTTTCTGCTAAATCTTTGACACACAATTTTTAGCTTTATAAAATTGAATTAAATTATGTGAACCCCCATGCATTACAACCTCTGTGAGAACGTTTTTTGTAGTACAGTAATTTTTCAGATACAACAAAATGTTTCGCCACTCAAATTAAATTTATGTGTCGGTATGGTGTAATTCATTAGGGTAATCCACTTGAAAGCACGAAATGTTGCAGTATTTGTTTATGCGCAACTATTTTTCTTTGGCCAATACTTTGAATAATGGCTTTATTGTACACTTTGTTATAATTGTAATAGGGAATTTAGTTCATGGACAGTATAAAATAAAGTTTTGATGTCTGTGCGAATGAAGGTAACGTTTTAAGTTCCGGTTGAAAATAAAGTAATCATTTATTCCGTCACTGTTTAAGATACGTTTTTAACCTTCAAATATCGTATTTAGTAAAATTACTGAGCTTGCATCGGTTGCCTTAAGCAACTTAAATTGTTTCATTTAATATTAGCATTAATTTGATTTCATTCGCATTGCTGCAACTTCTAGTTTAAGTTTTATAATTTCAAGAATTAAACAACACTTTTTAGCTTTTTGAGAAGTGCATTTAAGTGTACCACAAACGCGCTTTTTTTTTTGTTTTTTTTTTTTAACAAACAGCAACAACTATCTGTATCAACTTACCTTCTCAAGTATACATTGTTCCTGAGCAGACAGCAGCCATAAAAAAAAAATAATTAAAAAAGTCGTCAAAAGTTCCGTTTAAAGAAAATGCAAGTCCAGTCCGTTGTCCAGTCCTTGGAATTTTTTTTCTAGCTAACCTTTTGTGGCGCGGCGTCGCAGTGAACAAAAAGCGCGCGAAAGTATAGCCTCGTTTTCGTTCTTTCCTCCAGGCCCTCTCCTCTGAAAAAAATCTTAAACATCGATCCTCGCCAAAAGCAATCGAAATTAGAAGAAACTGACAACGCCATCATAAAGAGCATACTCTCAAGCCTTAGGCAAAATTTTCTTTTATTCCTACCTCTAATGGTCGTTGAGCAGGAAGCTGACAAACTTTTCAGTTAGATTTTCTACTGCCGCACTTTTTTAGGAAAAAGTAATCATGGCCATTTTTTAAAACACTATTTATTAAACTACAACTTCGCCTAAAAATATTCTTAGAGAAAGGTTCTAGTAAACTTTTAGAGCGAATATTAAACTTCGGTCCGTTCTGGTCACGTGACCGATGACGTCACAGCATTAAAAATGACAAAAATGTATATTTCATAAAAATATCTACCAATATCCAAATTTTTGTTTCCTCGCGTTTAATGCAACGCGAGATAGCACTTGTACCCAGACTCCCACTTTTTGAAAATTGTATATTTATATTTTGTTCGGTACCCGGGCAGTCCGAAATGGCTCACACCATTGTGCTTCAAACCACGTTGACTGCTTTTTCAATAACAAAATAACTTCGTCACAGTGAGCAAAAACGCACTTGTGAGCAAAGTCACGTGACCAATGACGTGATCGCCCTTAGTCTTGTACAATAATTAGTTTATGGTAAGACTTATTTCTAGACAACGTAGGGGTCTTGCTGCCCTCAAACTGACCAAGTTATTTGGGATTGACGATTTTGCAGCTGCAAAGGATTCTGGGAAGGTTCTTATTATAATTATATATTGTTATTTAATTATTTGTGATAAACATCTCCCACACGTGCAGTGATCACGCTCTTGTGCAAATTTGCACTTCAGACTAAACATAATAGACCTTATTCGCTCATGCATTTTGTTTTCCCAATACAGATCATGCGATGATACTCAGGAGATTTGATCCTTTGTCTTGTTCATTAAAAAGAGTGCACGCACGCATGAATATGTCTGCATGCACTCTTTTTAATGAACAAGACAAACGACCGAATCTCCTGAGTATCATCACATGATCTGTATTGGGAAACCAAAATGTACAAGCGAATAATAAACAATTATTGGACGAGGTTGAGCAAAATATTGTGATTTGTCAGTGGCGAGCAGTTCAATTATTTGCCGAAGCCGAAGGCTGAGGCAAATAATTGGTCTGCGAGACAGACCAATGTTACCGAGTTCAATGATAATTTTATCATTCGATCACCGAGCTTATTTTTCATTATTATTTTCGGGAAGCATGAAATGATCTACCATTTTCCCCTGAATTTGAAGAGCATGGACGCGTGGACACAACAACGCATGAGCAGAATATTATTTGCGGCAAAATCACAGTTGGACGGTACTGCGCACGAGCAGACCATTATTCGTAGGCATTTATTTGTAGGTCACGTGGTAGGCTCTGGGCCAATGAAAGAAAGGGAAAAGTATCGAATGATAAGGTCTGTTACACTTCAAACTTTCATATTTAATTTTTTGACAAGTTCTAGTACCATTATTGTCATCTACCATATTTTTTTATTCGATCCCCATTCCATTATTTAAATTTTACGATGCGAAAATGTTTTCAGGAAAAGACTCTCAAATGTTGGAACAAGCCGCTTCATAAGGCAGAATTTTAGACTGACCGCAGTATGCAGATCAGCGCACTTATTGGCTTGGGGCCGGTTCCTGAAAGGTGTAATAAAGGGATAAATCTGCCTTATTCCATTCGTATTCCTGGAATAAGTCAGATTTACTCCTGGAATAGAGTTATTACACCTTTCAGGAACCGGTCCCTGAAAAATAACATGCTAACTCAACACGGCTTTCGGTTCCTTTCGCCTTTACCGAACATCACACGATTTGATATCGATTTGCTAACAGGATTCCTATAATGGCCACACACAAATCATTCTTTTATTTCTTTGGTAATTAACCTTTCCAGCCTCGTTAGCATATGCAAAATCCAATAGAATTTTTACTTTAAAGTGAGCTTAGTAAGGTTAATAGACCAGTTTACAGTTTTCTTATGTAAATCATGTTTTTCTTATACTAACTAGTGTTTAATCAGCATAATTTCCATAAGAAAAGCAGGTAGGTTTATATCAAAACAAGGTCACCACCAGCTTCGGATTCAATCAAAGGCCAGGGTACTAAGCAAAGAACAGTAAAATGGTCTATAGACATAGAGCGCTTTTCAATTGTGTGTACATGTAGCCGGCGCAAAGCGCGGGAAAATACGCGCGTGCAAGTCACGATTGGTTTTGGTTTTGCTTGTCATTGGTTGAGAAAGTGGCGCGAGTTTTCCTGGCCAATCACAGAGCGAAGCAATGCAAAACCAAAGTAAAACGAGAATTACTTTCGACACTCAATTGGAAACCGCTCTAAAATAGAATCATCAAAATCGTCCGTCATTATGAAAAAGGTGTATAACCCGTTTCTGTACTAGTGCACCCACGATTTAAAAATGAACTTAGTTATGGGTACGGAATAGTCCATTTTACAGTTGTTTGTTCAGTGACCTGGCCTTTTGAGAGGAAGCGAAGCTGGAGGCGACCTTGTTTTTAAACAAACCTTTGTCTTTCTCATGCAAATGTGGACTGCTTAGCATAACAACACGATTTTCATGAGAAAAGTAGTTGTCTGTATCAAAACAAGGTCACCACAAGCCTCGATTCCATTCATAGGCCAGGTCACTGAGCATGCAATTGTAAAATGGACTTTTTAACATTTATTCAACCACTTCTTCGGTGATGTCACGATTTTCGATTCGTGGCCATCTAGGATCTGTCATGCATCTTCCACCCAAAACTCGGAAAGATACCAAAGTCTGCTAAGATGTAATCAATACCAATAAAACACTAACACGATACAAAGACACGAAAGTTTATTTAAGAAGGTTAATCCTTTTTCTAATTTCTGCGAAACCCGTCAGCCAAAATTTGATTGCCATGGTGGCATCAGCTCCACTGACGATTGACCAACGTTTAAAAGTGTTGACTATTTAGTCCATAATGCTCGAAAAAACGTTGGACGGAAAAAAAGAGCATCCACGAAAAAGAAGCGAAGTAGACAAACAACGGCAGAAACAAGCAAAGCAATCAGTGACAAAAGGCCGGATGAACACAAGACTAAAATAAAGAAATCTGAATGAAAAGAGATGTGTTCAAACCATACACTGAAGATGCTTCGATAAACAACTACTATTAAATAAATGAAACAGGTAAAAGAAAATTGATGTAGCAGGGAAACGGTGTAGTTCGCCATGTCCCCTTATATTTCTCCTGCAACAGGGAAGTAGGCTTGATATTTCCAAAAGCAAAGTTAAACTACGATCGCGTTGCAAAATTCCCTAATGATTTTAGTAGCGTTCTGTCGTTTACGAGCTTACATTTCCACTCAATATGAGCAAGGGATGTTCTTAGTCGCAGATAAAGAATTTCCTTCGGTTCTTGACCAGATCGTCCGTGTTTGCCTCACACGATGGAACGATATGCAGCTTAACATGAGATAAATCCCATGTCTTCACCTGGTTATTGTTCATTCTTAGCAAACGTAGTGCTACTGTTTGCAATATAAAATAATTTATAGACATAACCAGGACATAACACATATTTTCTTTCGGTCGTCAAACGTCGCCCGATGATCCATGTTTCTTGCTAGTCATTACTCTTCGAAAAACAACTGCAAACACTACGATGCACAGCAAGCCCAACATTCCAAGGACAAGAGACCCTCCAACCAAGGGATCCTGACCGGGAGAATCTGAGAGGTAAATAGGATTGCTAAGATTCGAATCAAATCATCGTCATCGTCATCGTCATCGTCGTCGACATCGACATGACATTATCGTCTGAATCCCTATCATTATCGTTATCGTCATCGTAAGCATCATCATAATCATTATCGTCATTATAATTAATCATCCTCCTCCTCCTCCTCCTCCTCCTCCTCCTCCTCCTCATCATCATCATCATCATCATCATCATCACTATTTTCAATACTATGTTCCTTGCAGTCATGCCCAATACTGTCGACGTGATACGAGTGGAAAAATACGTTTCACAACTCGTACGAGTCGACAACTTGTGTCGACTTGACTGACAGAGTTGTCGAGTGGAAAATGCATCTCATTAGTTCACCCAAGGGTCCGCTTCGAACTTTGTCGAGTTGTACGAGTCGTACGAGTGGACAAAATTATTGTCGTCTCGACAAAATAACTTGTCGAGTGGAAAAATGCATCTCATTAGCAGAAAGATTAGCATGGCGGAAAATCGAAACAAGCGCGCTACACATATGTATCCCTCGTTCTCTAAGCCACGAGCAGAAAGAAGCGACGAAGCGTATGTTACTGGTTTACACCTCGTTCTTTAAACCACAAGCGGAAAAGCGCAACCGGCAGAAACAAGCGCGCTACACATGTGTATGCCTCGTTCTTTAAGCCACGAGCAGAAACAAGCGCGCGTTACTCATGTAAACAAGCGCGCTACACATATGTATGCCTCGTTCTCTAAGCCACGAGCAGAAAGAAGCGACGGAGAGTTTACACCTCGTTCTTTAAACCACAAGGGGAAAATCGCAACCGGCATAAACAAGCGCGCTACACATGTGTATGCCTCGTTCTTTAAGCCACGAGCCATGATAAACAAGCGCGCGTTACTCATGTATATGCCGCGTTCTGTAAGCCTCAAGCGCAAATGCGCAAAAGGCAGAAACAAGCGAGCTACACATGAGTATGCCTCGTTCTTTAAGCCACGAGTAGAAACAAGCGCGCATTACTCATATGTACTCCCTGTTCTTCAAGCCACGAGCCGAAACAAACGCGCGTTACTAGTTTACACTTCGTGTCTTTGAACTAGAAGCGGAAAGGCGAAACCGGCAGAAACAAGCGCGCTACACATGCGTTATGCCTCGTTGTTTAAGCCACGAACAGAAACAAGCGCGCGTTACTCGTGTATATACCTCGTTCTTTAAGGTACGAGTCGAAACAAGCTCGTCTTATTCGTGTATACCTCGTTCTTTATGCCCGAGCAGGAAGGCGCAACCGGCAGAAACAAGCGCGTTACACATGAGTATGCCTCGTTCTTTAAGCCACGAGCAGAAAGAAGCGCGCGTTACGCGTGTATATTTTGTTCTTTCCATGCCAGAAAAGGAAAGAACCCAATTAAATTGCTAAGACTGCCAATTCTGAACCCATTGACGAGAAGAATTGTATAGTGGATGGCAAAGCTTGCCATCCAGCAGGTTTTTCCATGCAAGACTCAGTATTTTTTTAGCATTAGAATCACAATAAAATCTCTCACTTGAACGTCGGTGGCATAAAATTGGAAGTCTTATCAATATCATCCCGCTCTATCCGTTCTGACATCTACATTTTACCACAACCAAATTTTTTATGATTGTCAAGGTGTGTAAAGCCGAGTGAGAGAGACCCACTGTATTTGTAACAACTGTTTCGTTTGGTCTAAGTTCCCCTAATTAGATGCATTTGTCCCCTCGACATCTCTGTCTGTCGACTCGACAATCATTTCCTCCACTCGAACGAGTCGTACGACTCGACAACACTATCACAGTGACCCTTGCTATGTCTAACTCGCTCCAAAACTCTAAGTGCCCCTAATGAGATGCATTTCTCCACTCGACAACTCTTTCTGTCGACTCGACAATCATTTTATCCACTCGAATGAGTCGTACGACCCGACAACACTATAGCAGTGACCCCAGGCTTGCCATGTCTAACTCGCTCCAAAATTCTGAGTCCCCCTAATGAGATGCATTTCTCCACTCGACAACTCAGTCTGTCCACTCGGCAATCGCTTTCTCCACTCGAACGAGTCGTGCGACTCGACAACTCTATCGCAGTAACCCTTACCATGTCTAACTCGCTCCAAAATTCTGAGTCCCCCTAATGAGATGCATTTCTCCACTCGACAAATTTCTGTCGACTCGACAATCATTTTCTCCACTCGAACGAGTTGTACGACTCGACAACACTATCGCAGTGACCCTTGCCATGTCTAACCCGCTCTATCCGTTCTGACATCTACATTTTACCACAACCAATTTTTTTATGATTGTCAAGGTGTGTAAAGCCGAGTGAGAGAGACCCACTGTATTTGTAACAACTGTTTCGTTTGGTCTAAGTCCCCCTAATGAGATGCATTTGTCCACTCGACAACTCTGTCTGTCGACTCGACAATCGCTTTCTCCACTCGAACGAGTTGTACGACTCGACAACACCATCGCAGTAACCCTTGCCATGTCTAACTCGCTCCAAAATTCGATGTCCCCCTAATGAGATGCATTTGTCCACTCGACAACTCTGTCTGTCGACTCGACAGTTTCTCCACTCGAACGAGTCGTACGACTCGACAACACTATCGCACTGACACTTGCCATGTCTAAATCGCTAGAAAATTCTAAGTCCCCCAAATGAGATGCAATTCTCCACTCGACAAATTTATCTGTCGACTCGACAATCATTTTCTCCACTCGAACGAGTCGTACGACTCGACAACACTATCACAGTGACCCTTGCTATGTCTAACTCGCTCCAAAACTCTAAGTCCCCCTAATGAGATGCAATTCTCCACTCGACAAATTTATCTATCGACTCGACAATCATTTTCTCCACTCGAACGAGTTGTACGACTCGACAACACTATCGCAGTGACCCTTGCCATGTGTAACTCGGTCCAAAATTCGATGTCCCCCTAATGAGATGCATTTCTCCACTCGACAACTCTGTCTATCGAGTCGATACAACTTGTCCTCTCGTACGAGTTGAAAGACGTATTTTACGACTCGTATCATGTCAACAGTATTGGACAACCTTCCTATGTTCAATAATTGTAATCACTAGAGTAACAAGGATAAGCACTTTCGGCCAATTCTATAGATTAAAAATAGTACATTAAATTAAACTAAAACACCCTTTGATGACGACCCACAATAGGCAATTGATTGTGTTCATCGTACACAAGCATATTATTACAACATAACTGTCGAATTGATTAACTAATTAATTAATTAAGAGGATTTCTTGTTTTGGTTTTTATTCATCACAGTTTACCATACGTGTACTGTAAACGAAACAATACGTTCTTTACCAATCACAACGCGTTTAGTGTCTTAAACTGATTATTTGACAAATCCATGAAAGAATACTTTTTTGATATTCTGTCTCAGCGAATTCAACAACTGGAACCCCTCAAGGTGAATGGCAACGAGCGAATCAGAGAAATCCAGCTAAAATACGATAAAGCATTCTGTTGACAAGCACTACTCACTATCTACAACAGAATAGAGAGCGAGTAGCACAGCCAATAAGCGAACGGCATTCGTGATAGTTCGCTAGTAGATTTATACTAAAGATAGATAGATGGATATATCTCAGTGTTTTTCTCAGCCAACTGCAGTGTTACGAGACTACGACTACAGCAATCTGTGAAACTTTACCTTCTTCGTGTTTCTTAACATTCTTTAACAAAATCGGTCCATGACTGAGAAGCTCTACGTGTAAAGGCTCAGTAAAATGAAGAGCTCTCCGCTGGCGATGCCTGGGCAGCAAGTCACAGGTTTTAAAACACTCAGAGTCTGGATCCGAAGAATTACAAACGATTGCCTGCAAACACGAAGAAGAAAACAAACACCACAAATTTACAAACAAACAAATAAACATAACATAAACCAATCATTATTTTAACAAAGTTTAACCAACTTAAATCTTGACACGCAGTACCAGATTGATGTCAAATATTTCTCTGGGTGTGGCGAAATCTTTTCCTACTACTCAATATTATCGATAATGGGTTTACTTCGAAAAATACTCATGAGAGATTTTGGTTGTCCCGATACCGTTCGATATTGCGCACGAACAACTTGAATATAAAGAAGTTACAAAACATTCCATGCAACATATGAGGAAATACTCCGATGTATTTCACGATCATTCGGAGTCAAAACATTTTAGCTGGTGATACTTCTTTGGAGCAGATCAACCCCTCCCAGTTCCTTGACTCGATTTCCTCCTCTTACACCGTGGAGCAGCCTTTGGACTCCCGAACAGAGGCATGGGATCGAGTCTCAACCTCACCCAGGAGTGTCCTCGTCCTCTCCAGGCCTGTGGTTACCCCGCAGATTGACGTGGGGACAAGTTTGATTGAGCCCTACTGGGTACCTTACACACTATGAACGAATGGTGTGTTGGGACGTCACAATAGGAATATCTAAGAATTACGTCACAATATCGATATGTAAATGCCGGTAAATATCGCACTCGTATCTGATCAATCTGAAGAATAGGCTACAACACGA
>JAEMWC010000496.1:437500-530000 GCA_016490735.1 Pachyseris speciosa
TTCATCGAGTACGAAAAACGGAAGGACAACACGAATCGTGGAAACATACCTTTAAAGCTTTGCCCTGCTCCAATAGTTAGTTCAGATTCTGCAATACAAGAATACTCCAGATTAAGTTAGCTGATGATTATAAAAGTGTCATCCTACTACGAGTTAACGTGTTACGAATTTCCATGTAATTGGTCTGTATTGTTTGTTTCTATTTTTTTAGAGTGACAATGTGTAATTATCTCGACGAGATAAATCCTTAAGATCTAGGCACATCGCTTTATCGTGGAATCTCTGAACGAAAATCTCGTATAAGAGCATCTTTCTCTAATTTTCCTGCAGTTTTAAGGAGCTGCCAGTCACTGCTACACTTCGAATCCACACAAGCGTCTATTTTCCCTCTGCGACCATTTTTCGTAATTCCGAAGTTGTTCCATTAAGAAAACATTCATCTATGGTATGATTTTCCCTCGTTTCGTTTGTGTTTTACGACATAAAGACTCACTGCCCTGGCGCTTGACAATGACTTACCTCTACAATCGTAGCCATCTCCTTTGTAGCCTTCCATGCAGGAGCATTTGTATAAACCGATAGTGTTGGTACAAAACGCATTTCCGTTACAGAGGTCTTTTCCTAGGTGACACTCGTCCTCATCTTTAATAACAGAAGATAATTAATTAATTTTGGACTTGGTCACAGACCTCTTTTGATCAACTGCAGTTTCGACTTAACAATTAGATTATGAGCTCGAGATTTCTATCGCCTGATAGCTTATGGGGACGCAACCCGAATCAGCTATCACGCATAGAAATCGACAGCGAATAATCTAATTGTTTTAGCAAAAATCTATTAGTCGTTCAAAACTAAACGAATAAAATATCAAATCCACCTCGCAGGAAGTTCCAAAAAAACAAAGAAGCGGTCACCATTTTTTTTGACAACCGCTACTCACTATCTAAAACAGAATAGATAGCGAGTATCGTAGCCATTAAGAGAACGGCATTCGGGATAGAACGCTAGCAGATTTATACTTATCAAGGGTAATCTCGCTCTCGGATTATTTGTCTTACTTTGGATTAAGCATCTGCTAAAATCGGCCACGTTCTCTAAACACGAAAACATTGTACATATCTTGAAGCCTCTTGAATTAACCGTTTCCATGAAATAAGGTTAGTTCCTTCCTTTGGACTGGGATACATTTAAAACAGTGGTCTTATCAAAGCAATGTATCAAGCAACTTCCACATCCCACTCACCTTCACAGCGTTGACCGTTTCCAGTGTAACCCATTTTGCAGGAGCATGTGTAATTTCCATTATCATTCAGACAAACGGAGTTGGGGTCGCACCGTGCACAATCATCGGTGCCTAATGAAAGAAGAAAACACACTCAACAAATAGAATAACTTAATAACTGTTTTGAAAATAACCAACATAATAAATTGTATTTGACAACTCACAAGTTGGAGGAAAGAGGGCCACCAAAGGAAAGAATCTGGTCGAGGAAATCAGTACAAATTAGCGAACAAAACTCGAAACCCCGCGCCTTTTGGCTGGTGCAGCGAACACGCTATGCGTTCGATCTGGTACGCAAGAACTTTCTAGCAGTAAACCGATATTTCGCTTTGATGTCAAGCTGTTTTAAGCAATGCGGTTGTAAATCAAACAACCTCTCTTCCATACTGTCGTGTTCTCTGGCGGTTCTGTTTTGATACTTTAAACTAGACGAGGATGAAAGTCTAGAACAAATGATAACTAATTGTTGCAAAAGATGACAAAGAAGAACATTTTGTCAATGACTCTACAGATAACAAATGTTACTGCAAGCGTTGCCGATGCCGTTGCTTAAATATTGCAATATGTAAGAATATAAACCGCGACCTCTGTCAATACTACCACCACCGTTACTACCACCACCGCTACCACCACCTCCACCACTACCACCACCACCGCCGCCACCACTACCACAGCCACCGCCACCGCCTCCACCACTACCGCCACTACAACCACCACCACCACGGCCACCTTCACCACCACCACTACCAGCAACAACACTCACCTTCCACTGCACCGTGCATAATTTTATGAGCAATAGCCGCTGCGTCGTCAGCACTCTTCACTTTAACAACAACTCCCCTACTTGGCGCGAGTCTGGAAAGCTCCCCAATGTTAGCAAGTGCACCAACAGCGACAGGCACAACAACAATACCAGCATCTGCTAAACGTTTTGCGCTGGAGATAAGCACTTGAGGGTAATTCACCGACTTCTGATCAATCATCACTATGAGTATTTTCTTTGCTTCAGGACGCGAGGGAGCGATCTCGAAAGCCGTCTGGGCCATGTCAAGAGCTTTCCTCAAGTCTGGATTTCCCTCGGGTCTCCTTGCCGCGCTTACAGCATTCATAAAGGCTTGTGCGTTCTTAAAGTCATCGCTGAAGTTGATTATAGTTTGGGCATCGCTTCCACTTGTAATTAAAGAATAACGTGTGTCATTTGTTCCGTAATTGTCAATCATCACGTTGATTATGTTCTTCATGGTGGTAAAATTTGGATCAGAGTAAGCTCCAATGATAACAGCCAAGTCAATCTTAGAAGTCACAGATATTGCTAAATAAAGTAAATAAAACAAAATATTAAATACATCACAACACATTTAAAGACTTGTACCTTTACGCCTATGATTCTTTTATATATAAATCCTTTTATTCATACAGAATGGTATTCGGATAAATCTGTGCTTGTTCTCCTCGACCTTGTTATGACATTCCCCACCCCTCTTATAAACAGTGCTGGACTTGCAGGTAACCGCTTCGAAAAAACGCGGCAGGGACATCTTCAAACGTCTGCCAGTGAGTTTAGCCTGGTACGCCATACTTCTGGTACGTCTTGGTGTAAAAAAATGTACACCGTCAGGAATGATGCCCTTTATTTAACAATAAAGGTCTCGAAATGTTCGCTTGAGGTTAATAAAATGATAACCAAAATCAATAAACAAATGAATAAATAAATATGAAATAAATAAAAAAAGGATCCCGTCTCCAGTGAATCCCTGTTTACAAGTACAGCTGTACGATGCGTCGATGTTCGTGCAGGCAGCGTTTTTATTGCACGGACTGGGATCCCCTGAACACTCATCGATATCTGACGGTATAAATGATTCATTTGACAAATAGTTTTCAATAGTGACCCTAAATCAAGCTGACTTGAGTGAAATCGTACGAATTTGGCATACCCTGACAAACTGCTCCATTTCCAGTAAATCCTTCCTTACATGTACAGCTGTAGGACGCGTCTGTGTTGGTACAGTCAGCGTTCTCATCGCAGGGACTGGAATCCGCAGAACACTCGTCAATATCTGAAGGGGTGAACAGTCAGTTCATTTACTTCATTTCAGCTGTATATTCAATCGAGACCCTTGTAAAGTTGATTTATGGAAGGCTCCTTAACTGTTTCCCAACAGGTTTACCAAATATGGTGCGTTTTTTGCACCTTGCCTTGAAAACCCCACAACTTTCTACGTTTGGCTCTCTTGACCATTATTATTGTCAAATAATCAGTTGTTTAGACTTCATCACCCTCTAAACTGATTAAAACTCCCAATTTTCATTGAATATGACCTTTTATCCCGTTGCAAAACCAAACGCGCCCCCGGACAACAGCGTAAAATTCGCAGCTTTCTTTTGAAGTTTTTAAGAGAAGAATTGCGCTTAAAGCTAAAAGTCTACATTGCCAGCAAACTTCGACTCCACTTCTTATCATCTGGTCCACAATTTCCTGCTCACGTCTTTAGCGCGACGTGGATAACGCGTTTGATTTCAATTGCTCTCACCGGTCTGTAATTTTCACGTTTGTGATTGTGACCCAAAGGGATTCTGGGAAATTCTTGTATACCGGCAGCATGAAAGTCTGCCAATCCCCATTTCAGATATTTTTTTTTATAAGTGTCGAGTCACCCGGTCCTGCTGACAAAATATTGCACCGATTGCGAGGAACGCCGCCGGAGTCTGAAAATGAGCTCCGTTTTTCTACGTCGTCGTCGTCTTCGTCGTCGTCCTCGAGTTTCATCCACAAAGCTCACATCCGGCGTTTCTGCGCAAGCGCTACCTAATAATGGTCATTTTGGAATAAGTAGACTATTTTTACCTATTTATTTATGCTGAATGACTGTGACCTAGCCCTCATCTTCACCGCCTGTGATGTAGATGTTCCGGGTTCAACTCCCGCTATCGACATCTTGTTTTGTTTTGTTTTTTTTGCGTTCCTGTTTTTCATCTTCTTTTTTAAATATTTTTTTTACAAGTGTTATAATTATTGTAAGTTATAAATGGTTGAGCTGTAAAGCAATTTTCAAGGGATATATGTTGATAGGGGTCTATGGATATACACTGAAAAGAAACAGACGTGAACCGATGAATGATGCCTGTTGTCACGTATCGGAAAACGTCGATTCACCTTGTGTCTTTGAAGTCTGAACAACTAATATGTTAAGAGAAGTGTCCATACGAATGTTTGCAAGTTCAACTGCGAGAAGAAAGCTTTTAACATGATCAAACTTAACTCCAGATGTTTTTAATTATACTGCCGTGTTTCCCCGTGGCCGCTTCATACTAAACTAATTTTGAGCGGTGGTACATTTTGTTGAATAACTCAAGTACGGGACATCACACACCCCTGAGACTTTGACAGGTAGTTTATTTACTATTTTTGCACAACATCTCAATTTCTGGACATTAGTTTTTGAATGATAAGCAATTTTAGTTTTACTTACGTGACGTGAAACTGACCGCAGAAACCTTACTCTCTTATGTTTCAAATGACGTATTTGTAAACAGATTATTATTTCTCCCACATTTCACCGATACTCCATTAACGTTTATGCAAAAAAATCCTACATCGTTTGATAAGCGTTTACTTTCTCAAACACTTAGCAGAAATATTGCTTAGTTTTTTTTTTTTTGCAATAAATACACTATTTTTACCTCATTAGTTATGCTGAACCTCAGTGGTCCAAAGGTCATTGTTACTTCCTCTGATGGAAACAACGCAGGTTCGACTTCTACTAATGGCACTTATTGTGGGCATTTTTCTTTTTTTTTTCCGTCTCTTTTTTTCTTCTTCTTTTATAAATATTTTTTACAAGTGTTATTATCATTGTTCTCAATAGTTGAGCTGTAAAGCAATTTTGTAATTTTAAAGGGATATATGCCGTTGATCTGATAGGGGTCTACGGATATACACCGCAAAGAAATAGACTCCAACACAAGCTCTAAAGCAATACGTACGATGTAAGAAAGACAGACTTCTCTCTATTCTTTTGTTTAGCGCTAAATTAGGGATACAATACTGTTTGAATGATATATGAAATAAATCATACATGAACTGCGGAAATGATATCAAATGAAGAATGATCCTCGCAGTTGTGAACGCAATTTATGCAATTGCGAAAAGAAGCCTGAAAACAATTCAGGACTTCAACGGGGTTCGAACCCGTGACCTCGCGATTACCGGTTCGATGCTCTAACCAACTGAGCTATGAAGCCACTGACGTTGGGAGCAGGTCAATTGCGGGTTCATATGTTCCCGTGAAAGAAATCAGTGTGAATGATATATGAAATAAATCATACATGAACTGCGGAAATGAAATCAAATGAAGAATGATCCTCGCAGTTGTGACAAGTGTTTACAAGTGTTATTATCATTGTTCTCAATAGTTGAGCTGTAAAGCAATTTTGTAATTTTAAAGGGATATATGCCGTTATGATTTATTTCATATATCATTCACACTGATTTCTTTCACGGGAACATATGAACCCACAATTGACCTGCTCCCAACGTCAGTGGCTTCATAGCTCAGTTGGTTAGAGCATCGCACCGGTAATCGCGAGGTCACGGGTTCGAACCCCGTTGAAGTCCTGAATTTTTTTCAGGCTTCTTTTCGCAATTGCATAAATTGCGTTCACAACTGCGAGGATCATTCTTCATTTGATTTGACAATACTGTTTTTTGCAAGCCCGAGTTTAGGCTAAGTCAAAACTGGCCAAAATTGCCATGCGAGGTCACGGAATCCACTTATAGAACGGCCAGGAACACAACTTTACTTCATGAATCGCCATGACTCGATCGAACATTTTCGGCGGCTCACTTTTTGTGAAATTGCTTCTCGCCTCTATTTTCTTTCAGAGGATTGCCTCTACCCATCAATCGAGCTTTATGATGTCAGGCAGGGGGTTTCTGAGATGGAAAACAAATGGCTCGAAAAGCACACTTATAAATCAAATACGTACTGAGTTGTAGCTGCAAGGATCGTTTACAAATAAACGAAAGGTAGCGTGACGAGCGCGTGAAAACAAAGATAGACCTTTCGGTGTTGTGGATCAGCGAAATCTCCGTGGTAACCCCTTATATGGGATAACGAGACCGATTTGACCTCCTACCCTCCGGTAATTGCAAAAAGACGCACAAAACCTCCGTTGGAAAAGAGTTTAAAGTTTAGAATACCTTCACAAATTGCTCCATTTCCAGTGAATCCTTGTTTACATGTACAGCTGTAAGAGCCTTCGCTGTTGGTACAATCAGCGTGTTGGTCACAAGGACTGGAATCCATAGAACATTCGTCAATATCTGATGTGGAAACATAGCAGAGACGTTTAGTCCTTACAAAACCTGATCAGTTTTATTTGTTTATGTGAAATAGATTGGCTGAAGGATACTTCTACAGCCCTTAAAGAATGGGTCAAGCCTTTGACATGCTTCCACATACTACTCTATTACAAGTGAATCCCTTTTTGCACGTACAGCTGAAAGTGTCGTCACTGTTCATGTAACCAGAGTTGTCATCACATGGACCTGGATCCTCAGAACACTCATGGACATCCAACAACAAAAGTAGAATAATTGTTATTTTTGTAGCTAAAATACGCGGTTTGCTTATCAAACATTGACGCAAACTACCCGAGAAATACCTCTATACCCCTCCGCAAAAAGCTAGCAGTTCGGGTCTTCGACACCTTCATAAACTAAGACAATAGGATAGTAGAATACCTTCACAAACTGTTCCATTTCCAGTAAATCCCTGTGTACATATGCACCTAAAGGAGCCGTCACTGTTGGTACAGTCAGCATTTGTATCACAAGGACTGGGATCCGCCGAACACTCATTGCTATCTGAAATACATAATAGAACCCCAAGGTAACGCGTGGCTTGGCCAAAACAACTTGTTTTGACACCTTAACATACCATCACAATTTTTTCAGTTCCAGTGAGTGCTTGTTTACAATAGACCTCTTTAGCTTGCATGTTTTGTTTTCCCAAAGTAGGTGATGTGATGTTACCCTAGAGAACTCTTTCTTTGAAATTTCGTCTTATTCAGGTGCATACGTTCGCATAATTTATGAAAAGACAAAAGGCAAATTCCCTTGGGGAACATCACATGACCTACATTGGAAAAACAAAATGTACAAGCTAAAGAGGTCTATTGCAACTGCACGAACCGTTGCTGTTTTTGAAACTGGCTTTTTATAATAGCCCCCGAACTGAAATCCGCAGGATCGATATGCAAGGTGGTCCATGAAAGAAGTGATTTCTAAATATAATGCGCAATTTACGAAGTCATGAGGCTTTCTTTTGAACTGACATGGTTTAGCACAAATCAACGCCGTCTCCAGTCATACTTACCTATACAATTTGTGCCATCTCCTGTGAATCCCTGTTTACAAGTACAGCTGTACGAACCCGCGCTGTTGGTGCAATCAGCGTAGTCGTCGCAAGGATTAGGTTCCAGGGAACATTCGTCAAAATCTGAAAGACAAAACGGTATGGTGGCATGATTGATGCACGAGGAGAATATTCCAAACGGGAAGGAAATTATACCAAACTTAATCAATAAATAAACAAAGAAAAGAATAAATACATAAACAACTAAACAGACAAACAAAAACAAACCAACAAATAAATAAATAAATAAATAAATAAATAAATAACAAATGATGGAGTGGTTTCAGATATATTTGATCCTGTCTTCTGCGTTAGATTTCCCACTGAGCTGTGAAGCAAGAAATAATGAATTATAGGCGAACGTAGACGGTGTTTGGCCGTTATGACGATGTATTAGAAATGATGCCAGATAAATGTGGATGTTTTCAGTAGGTATTCAAATCCACGACCTCTCCGTTGCAGGTGCATAGCTCTGAAGCTGTTCCGTGCGACGACCGATTGGTGTAGATAGGGTGAATTATGGGTTCACGTTTAATACACAAACGAATAAAAAGGAACGAAATTTAAAAAAATATCTTAGTAGAGACGAAAGCAATCTATGAAGGTATGGCTACAGCCTGAAAAAATAAATCAGGGCGTGGCCGGTTGTTCGAAAACCGATTAACTTAATCCTGGATTCGCTTAAAATTTGGTTGAGGGTTTTAACTTTTGGATGAAAGTTTGTTTTTCTGCTTTTTGCTTTTCAGGATTGACGTCCTCTAATCTAAAATTTTGCAGAATATCATCGTTGAACAACGTTGTGGAGAGAGAAATAAACTCCTTGGTTAATTTTTAATCTTGGATTAGGGTTAATCGGCTTTCGAACAACTCAGCCCCGGTGTTTTAATGGATTTGAATATAAAAGTATGCTTTTAGAGTGGCTCCTTGATGATATATGAATGGTGAAGCCCTTATGAAAAATGCGGAAGTACTGAAATGATGGGAAAAATTGAGTATCGTAGTGACGACGACATGGCGAAAAACCAAATATACGTTACAACATACAGACTTCACGTTAACGTTGGCGAACTGAAACAACGGAATTGCAAGTTTCTTTTATCAGAATCAGGTGAATGAGTTTGTACATGTAGCATTTGATTATGATATCCCGATGACTTGACGTGCAGATGACTTGACGTGACAATGATGCGACTGACACCATGCTTTCGTGTTACTTGGGTTATACCTTCGCAGTCTATGCCATCACCATCGAAGCCTTGTTTACAAGTGCAGCTATAAGAACCTTCACTGTTTGTACACTCAGCGTTTTCGTCGCACTGACTGGACCCTTCAGAACACTCATCAATATCTGATTGAACACATATTGAAGAGAAATGATTGACTAACTTATTAATTAATAGGATTGATTTCAGTATAAGTGGCTAAATATGAAGTCAGCTTCAAGTTAATAAAATCACAAAGATTATTTACTCAAAAATAATCAATATGACGCATTCAAAAGAGATCTGACATTAAATAACAAATCTTTGTGGATTTTTTTGTAGTTTGACCTTCTAGTTTCTTAAGTTTATCAGTGCAGTTTTTGCCAATTTGGTAGAAGATTATAGCCAACTCACTATTCATCGTATTCTATTAAGAATGACGGGGCATACTTTCCACAGATACACAAAACTGTCGTACTTGAATTGCACAATCTTCCAATAATTGCTTTAGACATCAGCTTGGAAACAAAACCATCTATCGGCGATAAGTTGACAAGTAACTACCAACTGAAAATACAGGAAGAAACTACCATTTCGACCACTCAGGAGAAGTAAACATTTCATTTGTTGGTTCTTCAATTATAAGATCATTTGGTTCTTCAAAACCTTTAAGTAGAAAGTGGTTAGCTAGCGTTCTTGAAGTGCCAGGATAACACGTTATAACTTTGGAAATGGCCGGTTTGAGAAGCTAGCAGTACATTAGTGATTTCATACGGTTTCATACAAGGTTCAGAATTCCTTGGTGATGTGCTACACCAGCATATTGGTTATATCCATTGAAAGACCGCGGCCATAGGGGTGATGTCAGTATATTTCAGACTCGCATAATTGAGCTTCAATATGTCCTACATCTTAGCTATGTCAGAGCAAGTTTAATGTGATTTTCACATATCTCTACGAACGATCCCTGTTTCGAGCGAAAAATACAGCAATACCTTGACAGTTTATTCCATTGCCACTGTATCCTTGTCTACACGTACATGTGTAGGATCCATCTGTATTGACGCAATCGGCGTTTTCATCGCATGGACTGGAATCCACACACTCATCGATATCTGATAAAATAGGTGGAGAGGAAAATGTCAGCTATACCTCTAGAAACTGTTTTGGTTTGCTTCTTCAGCTATGAGTTGCTCGTCCTTAGACTTAACTGAGGTGACGATTCTGTTCACGTACGAAGAGATAAGCACAAACCTTCACAGGTGATGCCATCCCCCGAAAATCCTTGTTTACATGTGCAGCTGAAGGATCCGTCATTGTTCGTGCAATTAGCGTTGTCGTTACAAGGGTTAGGCTCAAGAGAACACTCATCGAAATCTGATGGAGGGAAAGCAAAGTTAAGGCAACACATATTGTTTTCCTCTCCACATTAAGGGCAGGTCACGATTCCAAAGGGATGTTTCTGCAACATTTTACTCAACCTTTGCAAACAATGCCGTCTCCATCAAATCCCTGGTTGCAAGTACAGCTGTAAGAGCCATCGCTGTTGGTACAGTTAGCATTTTTCCCGCAGGGGTTGGAACCGGCCGAACAGTCGTCGATATCTGACAAAGTTAGTACCGAGATAGATGCCTTGAGTGAGAATGTAGCACCAAAATGCAAAAAATACAAAGAGACACAAGAGTAAAACTTATGACAAGCGCATCGCAGGTTGCTTATGAATGGCCGTTTTCAATCGATTGTTAGAGTAATTCCTGTTCGGTTTGGTTGTACTTCATAACCATCAAGAGCACTATGATCGTCAGCCCGTTCGCTAATTTGATTTAATTTGATTTGATTTGAGATTTGTAATTAGTAGGCGAAGAGCCACCTTGTGGAAGTACTACTATAAATCGTTATTATTATTATTATTATTATTATTATTATTATTATTATTATTATTATTATTATTAATGCTCACCCCAGCCATAAAATCCAAATCTACTGCAGCACCTCAATTATGGAACGCTATCCCCAGAATATGTCAAAAATGCAGAAAGTGTTGCTACATTTAAAACAAATCTTAAAACATTTTTATTTAGGAAATTTTTCCATTGATTCTTATGCTTAAGTTTACAATGTTTGATGTACAATATTTTACATAGGCTAGTGGTTTTTTATATTTTTCTTTTTTCTTATCTTGATGTAAAGCGCATTGCGAAATGCACAGAAATGCACTTTATAAGAACCTATATTATTATTATTATTATTATTATTATTATTATTATTATTATTATTATTTTACTTCACTTATTACTTGTCTACATTTACCTTCTAGGGCCAGAACCAAACCATGGTTCTAAGGCACTAGAGGAGTGTTTGTTCAGTTTACTTGATTAAAAGGACCTTTCTCAGAATGTGTGCTGTTCCCAGAAGTGCTGTTTTCTGGATTTCATGTGGGTTATTGTTGTCTGGGATTTCGCGCAGCTGTTTTTCAGTGCCTTTCCTAATAACTCCAAGGGCACCTACAACAACAGGGATTATCACTGTTCTCATCTGCCACATACGGGCTATTTCTATTATTATTATTATTATTATTATTATTATTATTATTATTATTATTATTATTATTATTATTATTATCTTGTGAATGTTTAGGAGAATCGTGCAAATTTTCTCGGCCAGTTGGAAGGAAAATTAAGCTGATTCGCTGGCACTCATGCCCGTCCTTCGAATGGCACACGTGTCTGTTTTATGCTAACTTTGTTTGACTCATTGCATTGCTGGTGTCTGTGATGACTATTAAGCAAACAGTGACTTTTCTAATATAGGCAGCTGAAAAATTATTGCAATGTTCACGTACAACTTTTAAGAACACTGAATGCTGGAAAGAGTTCTGTAACAAGTAAGCCTAAACTATCTGTACAAATCTCTCTATTTCCTTTTGAATCCTTGCCTACAGGTACAACTGTAAGAACCGTTATTGTTTTCATCGCATGGACTGGAATCCAAGGAGCACTCATTCATGTCTGATTTAACCAAAAATAGTAATGGTTATGATGACGAGGACGAGGCTAGGCGATGTCTACTTTGGATAAAATGAAAGATAAATTATGGAACCATATTCTGACGATAAAGGTACATACCTTCACAAAGAGTACCATTTCCAGTGAAACCATTTTTACAAGTACAGATATAAGAGCCATCACTATTGGTACAGTCGGCGATGTCACCGCAAGGACTGGGTTCCAAGGAACACTCATCAAAATCTGATGGAAGGATAAAGAATGACCGGATATTCAAAGGGACAATTTAAGGTGCAAAATCACATCACTCTCTGCTTAATTATTTCCGATGGAAAACTACAGTAATAAACGCAGTTCTAAGACGACTGTGCAAATGGTCCCCTACTATTGCTTCTGGCTTTCAGTTAGAGTTTAAGAAGAGCTCAGCTTACATAAGAGAACTACATTGGGCCATTTTCCGCCACAACATTCTGTTACCTTCTGAGAAAAGCCAATATTTCAAGTATTGGCAATACTGGTGTCGGCCTTTTGCTGCAAAGGCCACTGGAAAACGTGTTTACCTTCACAGATTATACCAGTTCCATCAAATCCTTGTTTACAAGTGCAGCTGTAAGAACCATCACTATTGGCACAATCTGCGTCTAGATCACACGGACTGGGATCCGCAGAACACTCATCGATATCTGTATTAAAAGAAACATGGAACGAGTGAACAGAAGAGCAGTGCTATTAAAACCTGATCCGACTGAGATGAGGAGTAACTAACGTGTCAGAGGTGGATTGTCTTAAGCGAAAGATGATCGAACTAGCTTAGCTATAGGCCCAAACGTCGTGCTGCTGCCGTGCTTAGCTGGCTCGACTGTCGCACGACTTGGTTTCAGACGTTGAATTTAAATTCCTTCGAATAAAACGCTTTTGTCCAATGTCGTACCCAGAGCTGTCTGGTGCCGTAACTAAAACACTGACCAGCTGTTGTACGAAGCAAATCCAAAATGTTAATTTATGAATTGAGTCCGACACGTCAGTAACACGACTTGGTTTCAAACGTCGTGCTTAAGTGGAATTTAATTCGATTAATTAAGTTCGACACGGCAGTAGCACGACGTTCTAAACAGGCCTTAGGATGATGTCAAGTATTCATAACAAAATCTCGGTGTTTGAAAATTGTATCCTGCTTACAATGTAGACAAATCTTTGTACCAAAGGGGGTTAAAATTACTTATGGTAATTATGATTAAGATAATCATATGCGATGCTTTCCAAGTACCGAGGCGATGTCATGCAGAAGTACGTGCGCACCAGTAGTCCATTCTACTTCGCCAGCTTGAAGCGTCTCTTGGAAACACCCGTATTATTGTGGTAATTAGAGTAATGATAGCTTATGAGTGATCTTGATACACCAACAACTATATAACTATATTTAGAGAAAGAACAATAATCCTGCATTTGTTATTTGCCTTCGGCAACTTATCTTTGGGTAAACAAAGTGAGTAAAGGTAAAGTCGAACCAACTAAGCACAAGAGGTTACGTCAGCTTTCGCTTGGCTTTTTAATAAAAAGAGGCGTAATTCAACAATTCTGCACGAACTAAAACTTGTAACTCGTAAAATAACTCAGTAAAAACTAAGGCAAACAAAGTTCAAACAGTCTGAACGGTCTGTTCTCAATAGGTTCATCTTAAATGCCCGTCCTACAAGAAAATTGTTGTATTTTTGCAACGACGACGACGACAACGACAACAACGCCACCACCACCACCAACATAAGAATATTAGCAACAAAACGCACCTGCACAAACTGTTCCATTTCCTGTGAATCCCCGATAACAAGTACAAGTGTAAGAACCATCACCATTTTGAATCGACGAGCTCAGAAAGCGGAAAAACGAGCAACCTTCAGAACTTCTTACCCTAAGCTACAGATTGAAGTAGTACTCATCCTAATATTGCGTACCTTTGCAGGTAATACCGTTTCCAGTAAATCCTCGTTTACATGTGCAGCTGTAAGAACCGTCACTATTGGTACAATCAGCGTTTTCATCACATGGACTGGGATCCGTAGAACACTCGTCGATATCTTAGTTGACGGAAATAAAAAAATGTTCACCTAATAAATGTGAAGTGCCACAAGTACAAACATTAATGGAGTAAAATCGGGGAAAACTGAGTTCTCATGCAGAGAAGCTATCCACCAAGACTGCGGTTAATTTGACTAATGTCGAAAGACCAAAGGCATACCCTTAAAAGAGTGAGAAAAATAGCATTAATAGTTTCTGAGTGGTTCTGGATAGCGTTATGAACATCATCACCAACCTTCACAAGTAACTCCATCTCCAGAAAATCCTTGTTTACAGGTACAGCTGTACGAACCATCAGTGTTGTTACAATCTGCGTTTGTATCACATGGACTTGGATCTGACGAGCACTCATCGACATCTTAAGAGAAACGAATGTACTTATCAAAATGACATATATTAACGACTTACATCAAGGAAACCTGTTCACAGGCAATGGAATTATTTAACTACCAGCCAAGACCAAGACAAAGACAAGACCAAGACCAAGACCAAGACCAAGACCAAGACCAAGACCAAGACCAAGACCAAGACCAAGACCAAGACCAAGACCAAGACCAAGACCAAGACAAAGACCAAGACCAAGACCAAGACAAAGACAAAGACAAAGAAAAGGCCAAGCGCGAATTTGACTAACGAATTTGACTAACACCGAAAAAGTATTGGGATAACCCTTTACAGTGTACATAAAGAAACGTTTGATACAATGATGTCTTGACAATTTTATTTGCATCATTTCACGCGGACACGCCAGCCTAGTGTGCCTGGAAGAAAGGTAAAGATGGCCTGAAGAGCATTAACCACATTTTATTCCAAGTAAGACTTGGGGGCGTTTATACAAATGATTGAGAATTAGAACAAATAGTTCTGTATTCTAGTTCTCTATATCCTTCTTGCATGTGATACCTTCACAAAGTTTCCCATTTCCTGTGTATCCTTCCTTACAAGAACAGCTGAAGGAACCGTCACTGTTGGTGCAATCAGCGTTCTCATCACAGAGACTGGAATCCGCGGAACACTCGTCGATATCTGAGGTGACAGGTAACAGAAATGATGTAACTTTGCTGATCCAAAACTGAAACACGGCTTAAATATTACAATTACCCATACAAAAACATGGGAGTGAGGAAAGCAGTCTCAAACACTGTGTTCTGGTAGTACAAACACCTTCACAGATTGTTCCATTTCCAGTGAATCCCTGTTTACAAGTGCAGCTGTAAGAGCCGTCGCTATTGGTACAGTCAGCGTTTTCATCACACGGACTTGGATCCGCTGAACACTCATCAATATCTAAAGAAGTAAACACAGTGGCCAATAGCTTGGCTTAGACTTAAGAAGGTGCCTAATGTTGATTCTTTATTCGTTCGTTTGTTTTCTTGTTTGTTACTTCGGTGGGTGTGGGGAAAAGGGATCTCTTTGTACAGCAATAACAATAAAAAAATGAGCGTGCGATCGGGCCGAAAAATAGTATGACCATGTCCCCGAGAGTGTACTGGAAAACGAGAATTACAAAATTCTTTGGGACTTCAGTGTGCGGACAGACCGTGAAATTCAGGCCAGGAGACCAAATTTGGTGATTGTTGACAATAGTGAGAAAAGTTGCAAAATTACAGATGTGGCAATTCCAGAAGATTGTTGGGGAACAGCAAAGGAGGATGAGAAGGTTGAAAATATCAAGATCTGGCCAGAGAAAGTCCGAAGAATGTAGGCAGTGAGGACGAAAGTCGTAACAGTGGTATTTGGAGCCTTAGGATCAGTACCATTAAGGCTGAAAGGCAATCTAAAAGACCTGGGAGTAGATACATTGATTGCTCTCATCCAGAAATCGGCATTGTTGGGGCTGCAAGGATACTGAGAAAAGTGCTGGCGATTTGAGAAAGGGAGGGTTTTGATTGATTTCCCTTGGCAACTTTTGTTGCTCGGCACCAATGTCTGACCAGATGTGGCATCTTGAGCTGTGCAATATTCATGAAAATGATAAAGATAATGATATGTTTTGTTCCTCATATGCTTCCATTCGGAGTGTAATGAAATAGGTGAGACAAGATCACGAATACTGTACCTTTACAAACTGTTCCATTTCCAGTGAATCCCTGTCTACAACTGCAGCTGTAAGAACCGTCACTGTTCGCACAATCAGCGTTTTTATCGCACAGACTGAAATCCGCAGAACACTCGTCAATATCTGATTGAAAAAGAATTTGCTCTCAGTTATGTGCAATGGTTCTTCATATACTTCAGCTTGGAGTGTAATCGGGTAGATGAGAAAAGTTCATGAATACTCAGTACCTTCACAAATTGTTCCATTCCCACTGAATCCCTGTTTACATGTACAGCTGTAAGAAGCGTCACTGTTGGTACAATCAGCGTTTTCGTCACACGGACTGGGATCCGCAAAACACTCGTCAATATCTGATGGGATAATTAACAGAATCATCATGATGGTGTAACCGGGTGATGCTGTGGTGATGCATTACTAGGAAAATAATGGGATGGGTGAGTCAACTTCACGATACTGTACCCTCACAAACTGCTCCATTTCCGGTGAATCCCTGATTACAAGTACAGCTGTAGGAACCATCATTGTTGGTACAATTAGCATTTTCATCGCATGGGGCGGTAGAACATTCGTTGATATCTAACAGGTTTAAGATCAGAGGAAACAATGATGTGAATAGGTGATGTGAGCGCCTGTTTGTTCAAATAAAGGTACCAGACTTAATATGATAATTAATAATTTAGGACTTATATAGCGCATATTTATAGACGAACCTGCACAAATTGTTCCATTTCCAGTAAATCCCTGTTCACAAGTACAACTGTAGGAACCTTCGCTGTTCGTGCAGTCAGCATTCTCATCGCACGGATTGGAATCCGCAGAGCACTCGTCAATATCTGATTCGAAAGAAAGCCAAAACAAAAGACATGCCAATTTGAAATTTAAGTATATTTATAGAATGTAAGAATAGGATGCATTTTTTTACAAACATAAAGAACGAACTTCCCTGGTTGGTGTCCTGGTTTTTCTTCCACACGAAGTGTAATGGGATAGGTGGGGGGTGGAGGGGAAAATTTTTATGAACTGTACCTTCACAGACTGTTCCATTTCCTGTGAATCCCTGTTTACAAGTACAACTGTAGGAACCGTCACTGTTGATACAGTCAGCGCTTTCATCGCATGGGTCAGAAGAACATTCGTCGATATCTGACGAATTCAAGATGAGACGAGAGAAATGATAATTTAAATAGTGATGTGAACGTCTATTTGTTCAAACAAAGAAACCTACGTTTAAGGGAAACAACGGATGTCACGTGACCAAGTATTTAACACCTTCAGAGAGCAGAAATAGCGACCCTTGACTGAAATATATGGTTGGGTTGGTTTTGCATATATAACATTAGTTGCTTCGCCCTCTGGGTGAGTTCCTTGGCTAGGGTTAGGTTTGGGTTTGGGATGATTTTTGGGCCTCCGCAAGTCACGTGACATACATTCTAACCATACTGCAACACCCTTAGGCGACTGGCCATAGGGTGTTGTCCTTGTTGAACCCAAAATAATTTGCACTAACATAATAATTTAAAAAACGTACCACCCCCTCACTTTCATTTTGCACGTTTGAAACTAGATTAAGCTCGCCAATGCCATTACCAACCACCCCCCTCTCTAAATCCTTATTCTTTACATAGTTTTGCACCAAACTTTCTGGTGTTACTACTAGCACGGATTCTTACTATTTTAGATATTTTGCAAAATCGAAATGCCAAAATAATGGCAAAGGGTGATTTTGATTAATGTTTGACCAACCTGCACAAACTGTTCCATTTCCAGTGAATCCCTGTTTACAAGTACAGCTGTAAGAGCCGTCGTTGTTGGTACAATCAGCGTTTTCATCACACGGACTGGAATCCGCAGAACACTCATCGATATCTAAGACAGATCATAATAGTTAAATGAAGCGATATGTGCCAAAGATGATTTGGGGATTTAAATTAGTTTTTCTGGATACAAACATTCATCACAAGCTGTGATGCTCAGAAAACTTTGGTAATGAAGGAAGTTATAAGAAACATTTTTGTAACAACATATATAACCACGAGCGGCTTTCTTTCACATGAATCCAAAGTAAATGTTTTGTAGTACTAAGAATGATGGAGACTATACTCATCTCATTTTGGTGCAGGCCAGTAGCAGCCTATACTAACATTGAGGGGGCGGCCTTATTTTGAAGGAGAGATATTTTGGTGTACGGTACACAACAGCAGCAACAACAACTATAACAGTCCCTTTCTCGGGAAACAACTTCAAGCAAACTGTACCTTTACAAACTGTTCCATTTCCAGTGAATCCCTGTTTACAAGTACAGCTGAAAGAGCCATCACTGTTGCTACAATCAGCGTTTTCATCACACAGACGGGGATCCGCAGAACACTCATCAATATCTGACGGGATAATTAAGATAATAATCACGATGGTGTAACCAGGTGATGCCGTGTTCTAAACAAAGCTAACTTATTTGGAAATATTCACATACCTTCACAAACTGTTCCATTCCCAGTAAATCCCTGTTTACAAGTACAGCTGTAAGAGCCGTCATTGTCAGTACAATCAGCGTTTTCATCACACTGATTGGGATCCGCGGAGCACTCGTCAATGTCTGATAGGTTAAAATAACAGAACAATTATGATGGTGCAACCAAGTGATGCCTTGTTCTAAACAGAGCTAACTATATTTTAGTGAATGGTAAACAACAGCAACAACAACAACAACGACAGTCCCTATACAAACATTTTGGGTCCTCGGCGGCTTTGTGAAACAACTTCAAGCAAACTGTACCTTCACAAACTGTTCCATTTCCGGTGAATCCCTGTTTACAAGTACAGCCGTAGGAAGCGTCACTGTTGGTACAATCAGCGTTTTCATCGCACGGGCTGGGATCCGCAGAACATTCGTCGATATCTGATGAGATAAATAAGAGAATAGTCATGTTAGTGTATCCAGGTGATACGTGTACTCTAAACAGAGCTGACTGATTTGGAACCAGAGGCTACAATTAGCCTAAACTCGGGCCAGCAAAAATACAGTAGTGTATCCCTAACTTAGCGCTAAACAAAAGAAAGAGAAAAGTCTGTCCTTTCTTTATACATCGGACGCATTGCAATCATGACGTTCGTATCTGTTTGTTTGTAATGAATATCCGGCATAGAACCCTATCAACACGTATCCCTTTAAAAGTGCAAAATTGATTTACAGCTCAACCATTGATAGCAATAATAATACTTACCAAAAAAAAAGTAGAAAAAGAGAAAAATTGCGGGAGATGCCACTATTACGACTTGAAACTAGAACAGAATTGCATGCATATCGAAAATGGCGCAGTCTTTGTGTAAACAAAAAGAGTAGATTATTCGAAAAGTATGTATTTGGCTTACATGATAAATTTACATACCTTCAGAATAACTGGCACGTGATGTAATGCTTTGCACCTTGGAAGACGTGGTTTGTTTTAACTAATGAAAGCACCGCCACGTGCCCTATATTGTGTGTTGGCTAATCAAAGTACCGCTACGCCATTACTATTGTGCATTTTGCTGCACAGAAAAAAAAGACCGAAATCTAAAATGATTTAGAACTCGGAGCATTACAGCCCTAGTAAATATTAACATACCTTCACAAACTGTTCCATTTCCAGTAAATCCCTGTTTGCAAGTACAGCTGTAAGAGCCGTTACTGTTGGTACAATCAGCGTTTTCATTACATGGACTCGGATCTGCATAACACTCGTCAATATCTGATGGGATAAATGAGAGAATAATTATGATGTTGTAGCCAGGTGATGTGTTCTAAACGGAGCTAACTCAGTTTTGACCTTCGCAAACTGCTCCATTCCCAGTAAATCCCTGTTTGCAAGTACAGCTGTAAGAACCGTCACTATTGGTACATTCACCGTTTTCATCACACGGGCTGGAATCCGCGGAGCACTCGTCAATATCTGATGTGTTAAATGAGAGAATAATTATGATGGTGTAGCCAAGTGATCCTGTATAAAGAGAGCTAACCCATTTAAAAATATTCACACACCTTCACAATCTGTTCTATTTCCAGTAAACCCTGTTTTACATTTACAGCTGTAAGAACCTTCGCTGTTGGTACAATCAGCGTTTTCATCGCATGTATTGGAATTCGCAGAGCACTCGTCAATATCTGATGGGAATGAGAGAATAATTATGGTAGTGTAGTCACGTGTTGCCGTACGCGTGTTCTTTACTTTACTTTACTTTACTTTACTCAACTTTAATTATACAGATCTTAACATACAACACAAACCAAAGATAAATTAACAGTTAAAATAACTATAAAAATACAAGATCTGAATAATTAGGTCAGTTTATACAGAACACGAAGATTCCTTAGAAAGATAAACTGCCTCAATATAGCTCAAACAGTATACAAAAGCAGACAATGGATCATTAATTAATTAATTAGTTCATTAATTACAAAAATCTGTCCTTATTTACATTAAATTTATTAAGATAAAAATTATTAACGCTATTCTTAAATGATGAAAAATGTTCAATTGTTCTGATGTCTAGTGGTAGGCAATTCCACAACTCTATAATACGATTAATACTTAAAAACATTGGTTTTAAAAAGGCCCTTCACCAGCGTAGCTTCACTATTTCTGATATTATATTTGGGTGTTTTAAAATTGACATATGACAAAACATTAAAATCGATATAACCTTTAAGGCATTTGAAGAAAAAACAAAGATCCAAAATCTCTCTTCTATATTCTAAAGGTAAAAGTTTTAGTTTAACAAGTCTCTCAGGATAACATAAGTCAGTTTTCAGGATAAGTTTAGTTGCACGTCTTTGTACACGCTCAAGTGCAGTAATCTTTTCTTTGGTGTAAGGTGACCAGACCTGTGAAGCATACTCCAACTGTGGTCGAACAAGTTCTAAACAAAGCTAACTGATTTGAGATCGATATGAGATAGTATAGAACAACAACCAGCAACAACAAATTACAAGGGGACATACGTCGTTCGTGAGAGTTTAAAGTGAGCTTGAACTTGCGAAAATTAAAGGAGGCTCTGACATCCTCTCGTGATTTTTTTAAACCACGCAAAAAGGTTTGTCTTATAGTGCGTTCACTGAAACCGGGGCCACCAAGACAATGAAAACCAATCAGAGGGCAGAACTGAAACAATAGATTCCAACATTTTCAAATCCGGCGAATCAAATGACCAGTACAAAACAATGAAATCGCAACTTGTTCGTTGACCGGTCACGCTTTCGCGACTACGGGGTCGGTTAAATGTTAAGTTCAAACCGTTATATGCTGCACTCAGTTACTATGGGGATGTTGGTTGATTTAGAAAACAAATGAAAATAGAATCTGTGTAAGAGTGTCAATCGTAAATCATAATGTATATCGGCAAAGTGCATGGTGCATGGTTTGAATATTCTCGCGCCTTAAAAAATGCCCTTCAAATAGTCTCTAAGCTGTTTTTAAGGAACCATTTTAAAGAGACCATTTGAAGGGGTTTTTAATAGGCGTCAACTCCGCAAAACCTGGAAGCAATTTGGCGATATAAATTTACTAGAAACACTCATTTACACAGCTTTTGTTTACAGTCATTTTCTAAATCAGCCAGCAGCCAACAACCCCGTGGTAACTGAATGTAGTTTATAATGCTGTCAATTCGTATTCGAAAATATTAGAAGGCCAACGGTTTGAGCTTGAGAAGTAAGCATCACCGGTCAATGAACAATTGTTTTGTACCGAACATTTGATTCGCCGAATTTGAAAATGTTGCAATCTATTGTTTCAATTCTGCCCTCTGACTGGTTTTCACTGTCTTAGTGACCCCGGTTTCAGTAAAAACACTGTAAATGCTTATTAGTTGGGTGTACCCAGGTGATGCTGTGTTCTAAACAAAGCTAACTGATTTGGAAATATTCACATACCTTCACAAACTGTTCCATTCCCAGTAAATCCCCGTTTACAAGTACAGCTGTAAGAGCCGTCACTGTTGCTACAATCAGCGTTTTCATCGCATGGACGGGAATCTGCAGAACATTCATTGATATCTGCGAAGATCAATAAATAATTAGCAATAAAATCATAAACTGATGCAAAAAAGATAATTGATATGACGAAACGAGCGTTTTAACATCTTCAAAATAGAAATACCTTCACAAATTACTCCATCTCCAACGTATCCTTGTTTACAAGTACAACTGTAAGACCTATTACTGTTGGCACAATCAGCGTTTTCATCGCACGGACTGGTATCCGCAGAACACTCATCGATATCTAAAGCAGAGCAAAACAGTTAAATGTAATGTTATGCCACAAGAGTGAATTGGGAGAGATTTGTACTGGTTATGAATGATGTTAGAGATAGAAGCTTTCAACTGTCAAAGTCGTAGTCATATTCACAATGATCGTTATGTTCATCTTATAAACACATTTAACTTTACTGGCATACCTGTGATATGCATACCTTCACAAACTGTTCCATTCCCAGTAAAACCCTGTTTACATGTACAGATGTGAGAGCCGTTACTGTTTCTACAGTCGGCATTTTCATCACACGGAGTGGGATCCGCAGAACATTCGTCAATATCTGAAGTGAAAGGAAATAACATGTCCGAAATGAAACGTCCGAAAATGAAACGTCCGAAAGTTTTGGCATGTAATGTAGGCCATCAGTATTCAAAACGAGTCCTCTACTGTGATTTAAAGCAATAATGCTAATTGTTTTTAAAGAAAGAGCTATTTAATTTGTAAGATTGTGATAATGATACCTTCACATACTGTTCCATTTCCAGTGAATCCCAGTTTGCAAGTACAGCCGTAAGTACCATCATTGTTGGTACAATCCGCGTTTTCATTACACGGTCTTAAAGAACACTCGTCAATATCTAATGTGATAAATACATGAAAGATAAGTTAGTTGAGATCCTGAATGATGGAAGTGTTCTGATGATGATCATTTGAATTGACGCGTACAAACCTTCGCAATTAGAGCCATTTCCAGTGAATCCCTGCTTACAAGTATAAATATAGGAACCCTCACTGTTTGTACAATCAGCGTTTTCATCGCACAGACTGGGATCCGCAGAACAATACTTTGCTTATTAACTAGCGAAGGAAGCTTGCTACTGAATACGTCTACTTCTCTCAAAGGGGTTTTTAATTTCGGAACATACCTTCACAAACGTTTCCGTTTCCAGTAAATCCCTCCTTACAAGAACAGCTGTAAGAACCGTCGGTGTTGGTACATTCACCGTTTTCATCGCACGGACTGGAATCCGCGGAACACTCGTCAATATCTAGTGTAAGTAAATTAATTTAACATTTTTATGTTAACTTATATAGGAGGCAGGATGGCCGAGTGGTTTGGGGCGCTGGATTTCAATGCGGTCACTCTGGGTTCAAATCCCGCTCTAGCCACTAGATGGTATTGTTCTGGGTAGTCCCTGGTTCAACTCCTCGGCCACCCTTGTAAATAGCCGACTGGTTTACCTCCCGGCTAGTTGTGATTCTTATCATGTTTAGTTGTTTATTGGAATTATTTGTTTCTGTATTTGCTCGGCCCCACTAGCCTTTGTGCTATAAACACTGCCGAGGGTAAAAAAAGGTTATTATTATTATTATTATTATTATTATTATTATTATTATTATTATTATTATTATTATTATTATTATTATTGTCACAAAGCCTTGGATTATTTTCAAAAAGGTGATTTACACATACCTTTTTCACAACAATCAGTATTCAACCTAGGCAGTGAAATTTTCATTTCTCTGTTGCGATTCATTGTTGTGATAGTCCTGGATACTACTTATCGGTCTCAAATAAACAGCCCTTTGAAAACTGTGATAACAGTTAGGGCTTCTTAAGTATATTAACTACATTTGCATGACCGTGAGTCATACGCTAACCTTCACAAACTGTTCCATTTCCAGTGAATCCCAGTCTACAAGTACAGCTGTAAGAGCCGTCGATGTTGGCACAAACAGCATTTTCATCACATGGTGTCACAGAACACTCGTCTATGTCTGAAGTGAGAAAAGAGAAAGAAAGATAAGTTAGTTGAGATCAAAGGCTCCCGTGAGCCAGCTCATGGGTGCATCTTGCTGCACTAATTGCGATCTGCATTTTTGACTAGTAATGCATCCTCTTCAAAGAGTCTATCAAACTAGAATGGTTTTATAATGTATTCTGGCCTGCACGCATCCTCCTATCAAAGACAGCGTTGTGTGACACCCCTACATTTTTAATAACTCGCGTAAGTCCTCAAGAAGTCTGCTGCGATGTTGCAGCATGTTAACTGTTTTTTTTTTTTGGCCAAAATATTGAATTCCTTTCAATACTGATACTCTCTGAACAAGGTCGGTGTTTTGTCTTGGGAATCTATTTCAAACATTTTAGCAATTTACGATCTCGTCTTCGATGAGAATCGAATATGAGTCTGTCTCAGTTTAAGCAGTAAAATCGATCATATTTTTTCCCCAAAACAAATGTGTTGGTTGTCTAAATTGATTCTAAAATGATTATTAAGATATTCATTCCTCTCCCTGTTGCATTCTTCCCTCGGATGAGAAGAAATATCTTCGATAGGTAATAATATCAAAAGCAAGGTCATCGCCGATATTTCATCATCGCTTCTAAGATTTCGGCGTGCAATTTTAGTCGTTATGAAGGTTTCCATGTGCAGTTGTCGCGGCTTGTGTGCTAAATGGTATTAGCATTCCAGTTTTCAACTCCACAAAGGTATGTTTGAGGATCTTCACACTCAGATCGACGCCACTCAGATTCACTTCATGTTACATAAGCAGTTGAGCAAGATTCTACGCATTTCTATACTATCCCCTGAACAGGTGACTTGTTAACGTTGAGCCACGAGAATCGAGTGAGTAAGTGAGTGAGTGAGTGAGTGAGTGAGTGAGTGAATGAGTGAGTGAGTGAGTGATTGAGTGAGTGATTGAGTGAGTGAGTGAGTGAGTGAGTGAGTAAGTGAGTGAGTGAGTGAATGAGTGAGTGAGTGAGTGAGTGAATGAGTGAGTGAGTGAGTGAGTGAGTGATTGATTGAGTGAGTGAGTGAGTGAGTGAGTAAGTGAGTGAGTGAGTGATTGATTGATTGAGTGGGTGAGTGAGTGAGTGAGTGCCATAACACTGCCTCCTATACCTCATGGCATGATTGCGTCATCCATGAGCTAAATATGAATGATCCAAGTGTTCTCACTGAACGAACTGATCCGTACAAACCTTCACAAGTAGAGTCATCTCCAGTGAATCCCTGTTTACAAGTACAGCTGTAAGAACCGTCACTGTTGGTGCAATCAGCGTTTTCACCACACGGACTGGAATCCGCAGAACACTCATCAATATCTGATGGAATAAATAAGAGCATAATTATGATGGTCATTTGTGTAACCAGGTGATGCTGTGTTCTAAACAGAGCTAGATGATTTGGAAATACATTGTATTCACATACCTTCACAAAATGTTCCATTTCCAGTAAATCCCTGTTTGCAAGTACAGCTGTAAGAACCGTCACTGTTGGCACAATCAGCGTTTTGATCACATGGACTGGAATCCGCAGAACACTCGTCAATATCTGATACGGAAAAATAAAACAATGATTTAATAGTCTGCCTTTACATTTGTAAACGAGATTGCTAATGAGCACTACTATTTTCCCAAAGGGTATTTTAACTCCAAGACATAGCTTCACAATTTGTTCCATTTCCAGTAAAACCTTGCCTACATCTGCAGCTGTAAGAACCGTCACTGTTGCTACAATCAGCATTTTCATCGCACGGACTGGAATCTGCAGAACACTATGGGGTCAACATTCACAATCGTTTGTATTTCTATCAGGTGGTGATGCTGCCATCCCTCTACTCTGTGACCCAAATAGTAATGGCCCCGAATATACTCAATTGGTCTCCCATAAACAGCCATCAGATAAGTGCCATTACAAACGGGAGTTCTTATGCCCATTTACATCATTAGCATCACCATGATATGCATACCTTCACAAACTGTTCCATTTGCATTGAATCCCCGTCTACATATACAGCTGTAAGAACCGTCGCTGTTGGTGCAATTAGCGTTCTCATCACACGGACTGGGATCCGCAGAACATTCGTCGATATCTTGGGTGACAAAAGAATTTGAGGCGGTTACTCCACAGAGGAGAGAGACCCTTTAAGTTGGAATAAGCCGGGCGCTCGTATGATATCTCAACTTTTACCATTGAGGTTAGTTTCTACTTTTAGCTTTATTGTGTTTCTATTAGTAACGGTAATAGGACTGAGTGGAGTAAAATTCAGGGAGTAATCGGACGAGTGATTTCAAATTGGCCAAGAGCGTAGCGCGAGGTTGATTAGAAATTACGAGCAGATTACCCCTGAATTGTACGACACGAAGTCCGATTACCAATTAATTGTGTCAATAACAAAATGCGAGAAACTCTAGAGGTCAACTTTCTAAATTGTAAAACGTATTGTACAAAATAACCAACGGAAATGGTTGCTATTTCACAAAGAGTGAAGATTGACAAGTGACACGACATGGCAGCTACTGCTCAACATACCCAAATAAGGTAACTGTCCGATTTGGCCTGTCCGATTACAGGTGTTTGTAATCGGACAGCTGAAATCGGACAGTTTGGACCTGAATCAGCCAATTAAGACACAAATAAAGGCTGTTAAGAACCATTCACATTCGAGCATTTTGTTAATTGACACAATTAACAGGGCCTAGCAAAAACACAGCACAACAGGAAAAGTCTTTGTTACCTTCACAAACCGTTCCATTCCCAGTGAAACCCTGTTTACAGGTACAGCTAAAGGAACCGTCGCTATTGGCGCAATCGGCGTTTTCATCGCACGAACTGGAAACCTTAGAACATTCATCGATATCTGAAGGTACGAATAGAGTGCTTTAGTAATCCTTCATTACGTTATTTTAGAGCGCTTTTCAATTGAGTGTCGTAAAACCAAAACCAAAGCAATTACTCCAGCCAATCACAACAGACAGAAACAGTGCACTGAACCAATCAGAGTTCGAAGTAATTACACGTAACCGGCGCAAAGCGCGGGAAAATACGCGCGTGCACGTCGTGATTGGTTTTGGTTTTGCTTCTCATTGGTTGAGAAAGTGGCGGGAGTTTAGCTGGCAAATCACAGAGCGAAGCAATGCAAAACCAAAGCAAATCCTGAATTACTTTCGACACTCAATTGAAAACCGCTCTATCGTCTAATGACTGGAAAAACACAATTACAACAGCACGTTAGTCTGTACGATTAGTCATTACTTTTTCCTTTTAGGTTAATGTTATTGGACTTTTTCGTAGGCTTAAGGCCAATGCAGACAGTCCCTGAATTCATTACAAAAGCAAATCAATTAAAGAACCATTCATATTTTGTTCTGAGGCATCGTTATACACGGGTAAATGCCAACCCAGTACTGTTGTATAGTACGTTTTCATCATGCAGCGAAGCTTTGGGTACAGCTGTAGATCAAAAGGATCATTCTGGAAAAGTTACCAAAAAATACTTAGGAAGTAAGCAAAACGGCGAGAACAGTTTACGCGTCCTATGGAGTACAGAGTAAAAATTCTGCTTGATATTTGGACATGACATAGCAGAGCTCCGGCGTACGTACGCCCGCCCGTACGTCCGCCCTTCCATGTATGCGATGTGAAATGTCGGCCATACTCCAACTGATAGGCTAGTTTACAGCGCACATCTTAGATATTGGACATCCATGTTATGGCCAATTGACACCTGTCAAAACAAGGTATCCGCTGACCAGTATTACGTGACCATATCGCGGGCTCAAGTTAAGACCTCATCGAGGTCAGCTATTTTTTTTGAAGTTGACCGCAGACCAGGTACTGGTTTTCGATGGTATCGCAGGCTCAAGCCATGTATGGGACACCCAAACCAAAACGAGGCTTAATTTTTCGCACGCTTTCTGCGGCTGGAGATTTCACATTCAGTTGGTTTCTTCATTTTGAGAAAAACAACTTCATCTTCTTCGAAGTTCAGTTTCTGTCCTTTAATTCGCAAAAAGGCATAGAAATCAAGAACTACTTAAAAGATACTCCCGAAGGCGAATTTTCAACTGATAAAATGGAAGAGCAAAAGGTTTTTCTCAGGAAATTCTTAAATTTTGGATCCACTTGTATGGCGCCCGGATTGTGTGGTTGAAAAACAAAATGATTTAACGCTTCAAGGGCTTGTTCACTTTACCGCGGCATCTTGCAGTTCACCACGAAAGCTCACTTAACAACTCACCGGCATTAATGGGAGGAACGAGTAGCGTAAACTTGGTCGAAGAAGTTCTTTCTTTGGACAAACCGTTTGCTATTTTTGTAGATGCGTGTTTTTACTATAGTGGATCGATGCGTATTTTCAAGTGTTAGAAGCTCGACAACACAGGTAACTTAAATAAATTGAAGCTTAGAATTTGGTTTCATCGTTTTTACTTTTGAATGAAGCTTTGTGTTTTTGTCTCGACTGGATATAAATAACAATCTACTCGTTTTGGACACAAAGAAGTAGCTAGTCGAATTGTTTGTTTGTTGTTTTGCAAGCGTACGAGTGTTTTTCCTCCGCTTGGCTGACTGTACATGTTTTTCGACGTCTGTGTTTCTACAGTGTTAAGAACTGAAAGAAACGTTTGCCCTTATGTTATTAACACGTAATCGCAATGAGTCCTCGTAAAATTAAGGATTAGTATGACTTATGTTTTGCGCGACGAGGGCAATTCCAGAACTATCTGAAAACTGGCGCAAGTGATATTTATCCTTAATTTTACTTGGCCCCATGCGATTACCTATCCAAACTATCAAACGTTTTCTCTTTCCTACGACATTTAAGCTTATATTTAAGCTTAACAGTTACTCGAAATATGTTTGTTAAGTCCCGGCTAAAAGATCAAACATTTTCATCCATTATCGTGATTGTCAATCATAACGTTTGGTGGCTAAACGCAAAACAATGTTTGACCAAACACGGGACCAAGTGAGTCCAAAAAATGATATTTGCGTATTATTGCTGAAATTTTCGACGTTATGTGGCTCATTTGGTTGCTTTTTACTGTTTTGTTTGTTTGTTGGGGTGGCTAAACGATCAAACATTTTTTCGTAATGCAAAATTTTGGATGAACATGTTTGATTAGTTTAGATCAAACATGGAAAGCCATTTAATGCAGTATTGTGAGAGGTTGCTAAACCGTCAAACATGCTTGTCCAACGATGTTCGGGATGAAAATATTTGATCGTTCTTTGATTGCTAAATTTGTTTTCGAACAAACACACGCGTCGACGGTATTGCTTTCTTGTAATGTTTTGAGGTTTTATAACCGCGGTCAATTCCTGTTGACTGCTCTAAACATAAAATATTGGCGCAAGGGAAGCCATGCGGTGTTGCTCAATACCAGTAAAAATAAAATAAACGTGGAGCTCCGCTTTTAGGCTTGGCTAAATCTATATATAATTTTTTACCTTGGCAGAAAGTTCCGTTTCCTGTGTATCCTACTCCACAGGTGCAAGCATAAGAGCCCTCTGTGTTGGCACAGGTAGCATTCTTGTGGCAGAAACTTGGATCAGCCAAACACTCGTTAATATCTAAGGGATAAAACAATGATAAGCTACGTACGGTGTACAAGGGGAGGACCTGACTCGCCGGAACCCGGATATTTTGGAAAACCAGATTTCTGTTATCAGGCCGCCTCCACCACCACCACCACCACCACCACCATCATCATCATCATCATCATCATCATCATCATCATCATCATCATCATCATCATCATCATCAAAATCATCATCGGCGTCGACGTCAACATCATCATCTTTATACGACAGTGAAAGCAATATTACCATGTGTAATCAAGTCCTAAAATCTGGTACTCACATAACAATTTACTGGTTAAGGATTTGGTTTTGTTTTCGCTGTAGCTAGCAATGAGTCCTCCTACAGCTTACTGGTCGTACTTACCTACGCAAGCTGAATCATTTGCAGCAAATCCCTCTTTACATGTACAGCTGTAAGAACCGTCGCTGTTGGTACAATCAGCATTTTCATCACACGGACTGGGAACCGCAGAACACTCGTCGACATCTGATATCATACAGGGAAAGTAAGTTAACTTTTTATCTCAGAATGCCTAGACTTACCATAAACCATCGTCGTCGTCGTCTTCGTCATCATCACCATCATCGTCATAATACAACTTCAATGCTTATAAAAACATTTATATAAAGTACCTTCACAGAAGGTGCCATTTCCAGAGAAACCTTGTCTACACGTGCAGACATAGGATCCGTTTGCGTTCTTACAATCCGCATTCTCGTCGCAAGGATTGGCAGAACATTCATTGATGTCTAAAGCACAATAAAGAAAAGTCGACAAACAATCTTCCATATACACTTGAAAACATCATCAACAACAACAACAACAACAACGAAAACAACTTGTTTCCATCTTGGTATCTTTAGTAAGGCAAGTTAAACGGCGAAATTAGTCAAGTCAGTCAGGTTATGCAATCGATACTCTGTCTGAGCTGCAGACATAACATCTTTCTTACCCTGGCAGTATGTTCCATTTCCTGTGTATCCTGCTTTACAGGTGCAAACATAAGAGCCTTCTGTGTTGACACATTCAGCATTCTTGTCGCAAAGAGTAGGATCAGCCAAACACTCATCAATATCTAAAGGAAAAAAAAAATGATGATTAGCTAATTACGGCATAGTGGAGGACCAAACTGATTATTTCATGTAAAACAGAAAGCTTATCATCATCACCATCATCAGCACCACCACCACCACCACCACCATCATCATCATCATCATCATCATCATCATCATCATCATCATCATCAGATCATATTGTAAAATCATTATCCTTATCACCACCAACCACTAAGATAAAAATATCACGTGCAAGAAAATTTCTTTTATTTACCGATGCAAATGTCTCCATTTCCAGCAAAGCCATCTTTGCAAACACAAGAGTAGGACCCATCGCTGTTGACACAGTCCGCATTGATGTCGCATAAGACTTGCTGTGAACATTCGTCAATGTCTGGGACACAAAAAGTTCAAGTTAATGGAAACAAACTCTCACAAAAGTGAGAAAATTGTTGTCACCATAGCCTGTGCGCACAAGAAATCAGACCAAGGCAATCCAAGGGATTTTTTTCAAATGTAGAAACCTCTGTAACAGCGACAATTCAGTTCCTTTAGAGAACATTGAAGGTTGTGTTAATTCGCTACTGATACCCAAAAGACTCAGTTCTTAACATTTTTTCGCGGTAAAAGTCGAAAAATCTACTTGTTGATCTAGTTATAAATCTATTTTATTTATGAAGCGCCAAAACCATATTTACTAGGGACTTTATTTATCTGGGTTGTAGCCTACGATAATTCCCCAGGTAACTTAATGGTTACGGTTACCTTCGCAAGTTGAACCATTTGCAGTAAATCCGTCCTTACAAATACAGCTGTAGGAACCATCACTGTTGGTACAATCAGAGTTTATATCACAGGGACTGGAATCCGCAGAGCACTCGTCGACATCTGAAATCATGAAGGGAAAGTAAGTCGACTATTTTTCCTCACAAAGCCTAGAATATTAAATAAACTCGCGCTGGTGTGTTGAAAAGTCGAAAAACATTGAAAACAAAAGTACAATTATAATAAGAACAAGTGCAACAGTACCTTCACAAACTGCGCCATTTCCAGAGAAACCTTGGCTGCACGTGCAAACATAAGATCCGTTTGTATTCATACAGTCTGCATTCTCGTCGCAGAGATTAGCAGAACATTCATCAATATCTAAATTAAAGCAGAGTCGACAAAAAGTTTTCATGTATAATTCCAGTAATTTTTACCCCCGATTTTCAATTCAGGGATTGAAAACTCAAATTTTCTCTAACTTAGTAAAGTAAAAAGAAGAAAGAAACTTGGAGCCTCCTTTCTACGGCCAACCCCTATCCCCGTTTCGTTTTCTCAGAGTAAAACCAACATATACGTTAGACCAGCACTTCCTCCAAGCCTGTAATTTGTGGCTACTGTATTAAAGGCTAAAAAGCGTTATTTGTGGGCAGGTCGTCGTTGATTTCATGGGCCTACATGGAAAACACGTTGCTTTAAGGAAACTCGTTACGATAGCAACTAAATCTTTGGAAAAGTTCATTAAATGGTGAGATTAGTAAAGTTGAGTTATGCAATCCAGACTCTGTCTAAGCTGTAGACATAACATCTTTCTTACCCTGGCAGTATGTTCCATTTCCTGTGTACCCTGCTTTACAGGTACAAACATAAGAGCCTTCTGTGTTGGCACATTCAGCATTCTTGTCACACGGAGATGGATCAGCCAAACATTCGTCAATATCTATGGAGAAAAAGATATTTTTATCTGAGTACAGTATACAAGCAGATAGAACAAACGCCACCGCCACCGCCGCCGCCACCGCCGCCGCCGTCGTCGTCGTCGTCGTCGTCGTCACCATACACGGTATCATTGCCATTAAATCAAAATCTATGTCTATCTCTCTTTTTCTAATAATAGAGAAATTAAAAAACCAACTCAAAATCATTTGCTAGAGATTCAGTTTTGCCAGGGGTATAGCTAGATATGAAGCGTCCCGCAGTTAAGTAATTAGGTTACCTTTACAAACTGTTCCATTTCCAGTGAATCCCCGATTACATGTACAGCTGTAAGAACCGTCGCTGTTGGTGCAATCGGCGTTTTCATCGCACGGGCTCGTAACGGCAGAACACTCGTCGATATCTAGTGTAAGTAGATCAAGTTAACATTTTTATGTCACAAAACCTTAGATTATCTACCTAAAAGTCTCAACGATGAGTGGGAAAGTCTAAAAATATAGCCTAACTGGACTGTTTGTAAGAAACATTATATATCATACCTTCACAAACAATGCCATTTCCAGAGAAACCTTCTGTACATGTGCAAGCATAAGATCCGTTTGTGTTCACGCAATCTGCATTCTCGTCACAGGGATTGGCAGAACATTCATCAACATCTAAAGTACGATTAAAGAAAGCTAACAAATCATTCAGTGATTTAAAACTGATCTGCAGCTCAAATTGTTAAACGAGTGGGGGACTGAAATTGGATCTAATTCTGTGAGGGTCCCAACCTCGCGAAACTGTTCGGTGTTCCCTTTACACGGGTAGTAGTAAAACCGTAATTACTCTAAAACACTTCTGTTACCTCCACTTGCCGATGTGTTGCCGATATGTCACTAAGCTTAGGGGTACTGTTGGACAGATCAGCCATCGAATTAATTATAGAAGGAAACGAATTTAATATGAATAATATTACTTTCTTACACGACTGGCTCTGAGAGCGGGCATGATAAAGCAAATTCTGCACAGTGATTGGCTACATTGGCGGGCTCAATTTCGAGTCCGAAAAACCCCACCGTCATTTCGCGAATTTCGCGAATAAACTCGACCCAGACCCCTGACCATTTTAAAAGGCAAAATAGCCCAACTTCAAACGCTCGTAAAATCGCCAATTTTTTTAATCACGAGCACTTCAAATTTTGAGATTCTTGCGTTTTTAGGGGTAAACTTTAAAATTAGCAAGAAACAAATTTCGCTTCATAGGCACTTTAAAACATCAAGTGAAACAGAATCCAGTTCAATTGACCACCTCTGCAAATGGATCCATTTCCAGTGAATCCCTGCTTGCAAGTGCATGTATACGAGCCATTGGTGTTAATGCAGTCAGCGTTTTCATCACAAGGGTCAGTGATCTGACATTCATTAACATCTGATGTGAAGTAAACGAAGAATCAAGCTTTGCCATAGTAATACACTCCCATCTTAAGTTGTCGGGAGTTTAGCAAGCAAGAGAGGTTTCGAACAAAAAAGTACACCTTTGATTTTAGTCTATGAAACAACTTTCGGATGCACTAAATTCATTGCCAGATGTAAAATGCAAAGCCAGAAATGGGCTCGATAAACATTTAGAAAATTACAGCATTTGAGAACATTAATTATCGAAGGTGTCAAAGGGACACCTACAAATTTGCCATTATTAGTGGATCACCATCAGCAACAACAACAAAGAGTAACTCACCGAAACAAACTGTTCCATTTACTTTGTAGCCATCTTTGCAAATGCAAGTGAACGAGCCATTATTGTTAAAACACTCAGCATTTTCATCACACGGACTTCCATGCTCTGAACACTCGTCAGTGTCTGAAACAAAGCAAACCGTTGCGTCACTGAAGTACTTAGCAACACGTAAACAACTTCCATCCCTGCAGACTAGAGTGGATCTTTTTTTATTCTTTTCAAAAGAAACAAACAGGCCTGCATGAGCTTTCAGCTTGACTGCCGTAGATATTTCAGATATAGAGAGCAAAAACAAAACTGTAACTGTAGAAACTGTAGCTGTAGAACAAACAGAAGCTGAAATTAGCACCTGTGCAGGTAGACCCATTTCCAGTGAATCCTCTCTTGCAAGAACACGTGTACGATCCGTTTGTGTTGATGCAGTCAGCGTTTGAATCACATGGTTCTGATGTCAGACACTCATCAATATCTGAAACAGACAAAAACCACATAAAAAGGCTTTTTTTCTCAACGTGCACAAACTATACCACATTGTTGATGAGTTCGCCCAAACCTTCGAGGGCATCACAATAGCTTCCTATAATAGAAGCTTTGAGAGTATTAATAATTATCGCCAACCATACCACCTTACGGCTAAAACGGACTTTGAGAGTTAGCGAAACCTATAGCGGAGGGGACGGAACGGATAAGGACCAATATGCCGGATATATTTTTGATAAGTTGCACTTGTTCTTACGTTCCATACTGGGGAAGTTGAAGGTCGTCGCTTTTTGATTCACTGTCACCGTTATCATCTATCAACAGTAGTTTGTGTTCATAATCGTTTTTCCGTCACTCTTGGCCGTCACCCTTGCCGTGATGGCAACGTATCAATGTATCAAATCAAATAAATTAGTTCCCCGCTTTTCTTCCTCCTAAATTCTCATTGTGTTGTCAAAATTCAACTTTACTACTCAACTATGTTTTATGCGTACGAGAGAAGCTTAAAAATAACCGGAAAAAAAAAAAACCGAAAGAAAATGAGAAAGAATGAAAGACCAGTACCCGCGCAAGTGGTTCCATTTCCAGTGAAACCCGGTCTGCAAGTACATGTGTAAGATCCATTGGTGTTAATGCAGTCAGCGTTTTTTTCACACGGGTCTGAGGTTTGACACTCATCGATATCTGTCAAAAGACACAAGATTTTTCACCATTGGGTTCTTTTGTATTACCCAGGCACATGGAAACGCAAAAATTCAGAATGGAATATCTTGAGTTAATTCCCCTGGAAAAGTTGAAATCTAGGACACATATAAATCGCGGTTTACATGCGGTTGATCGGAATTTACATGCCGAGTAAATTTCCGCCAGTTTATAAGTTTGTTTGTTGTTGTTGTTTTTTTTTTAACAAAATTACCTGACATTTACTGTTTCGTGTTGCCATGCAAATATAACGTAAACGCTGATTAACAGAGCACCTGACCTTACATGTAAGTGGGTAGTATCATGGACTGTTAGTAATAATCTGGAAAGCAAAGGAGACTTGTTTACCGATGGGAAACCAAAAAACAATGGCCAAGTTTTCTTCAAAAACATGGAAACCATTCTTAAAAGATTTTAGTTACACTTGGCCAAGATGAAAATGATGCCAACTTGAAAACGTCGGGCCAACGTCTTCAAGTTCTCCCCTTGCATTTTAGATGAAATTGGTAATAACTCAAATTATTGCTCATTTTTTTCTTGTAAACTTAACTTGATTTTATCTCATTGATTAATTAATTCATTGATTAATTTATCCTTCCACATTTTGTTCAATTTTATTCTTTTACATTAGTACACACGTACACGTTTTAACGAGCACTTAGGAGCTCCTTGGTGTTACGTGTATAAATAAAGTGTTGTATTGATAAGCCAGAAGCAATTCATGAATGAAAAAAGAGGAATAATTCCCATGATAGGAGACAAGGGAAAGAAAGAGTGATGCCACTCAGATGGGAGCTGAAGCAGAAGTATCCCGGGTACGAGATTTCACAGTACAACATCATTGTGGACGTTCTTGGGGGCTGGTCGACAGACGTGGAGGTAGCGGTGAAGGAGCAAGTTGGGAGGCGTCACAGAGACGTCCTCAAGAAAATGCAGAGGGCATGTCTAGCCGTCACACTGAACATTGCACGTGCTTTTAAGGTTGCGACACATTAGACATTATCTTATCCGTGCTTCGGTTTGTCTGCTGCTCTACAACTTTGAACATTTAGCATATTTTAGCGTAAATTAGTTTAGTTTATTATATATATACATATACATATTTTAACCTTACTTTTTACCCGGGCTGCGCGCGTCTCGCGCGGCGCCCGGGTCATAAACTACCGACGGTTCTTCTTTTTCGTCGTCGAGTATCATCCACAAATGGCACTTCCGGCGTTTCTGCGCAAGCGCTAACTATTTTTAACAACAGTGATGCGTGTTGTCACGTATGGGAAAATGTCGATTCATCTTGTGGCTTTTGAAGTCTGAACAAACAATATGTTAAGAGAAGTGTCTATGCGAATGTTTGGAAGTTCAACGGCGAGAAGAAAGTTTTTAACATGAGTAAACTTAACGGCAGATGGACTGCCGTGTTTCCCCGTGTCTGCTTCAGTAGACAGCGAGTGGTCTCTAATTTTGGCGACGGACTGTGGGGGCACTGCGCGCGCGAAGTTGCGAGGAGACGCGACGCGAGGGGAGCGCCAAAAATTAGAGACTACAGACAAAGGGAGTTTGACCTTTCACGGCCGAGTGATTCGAGTGTAAATCTCATATCAACAGCAAGAATGATGCCTGTTGTCACGTATCGGAAAACGTCGATTCACCTTGTGTCTTTGAAGTCTGAACAACTAATATGTTAAGACAAGTGTCTATACGAATGTTTGCAAGTTCAACAGCGAGAAGAAAGCTTTTAACATGACCAAAATTTAACTCCAGATGGACTGCCGTGTTCCCGTATCCGCTCCATTGAGATGTACATTTTGTTGAATAACTCAAGTACGGGATATCACACAACCCTGAGACTTGACAGGTAGTTTATTTACTATTTTGCCACAATATCTCAATTTCTGGACTTTAATTTTTGAATGATAAGCGATTATATTTTACAAATGTACTAGCGTCCCTTGAAACTGTCAGAAACGTTCCTTTCTTGTGTTTCAAATGACCCTGGATTAACGTATTTGTAAACAGTTTCACTCTGCTAATTAATTTTCTACTCACATTTCACCGAGACTCCATTCACATTTATGCGAAAAAACCCAACATCGTTCGATAAGCGTTTCCTTTCTCAAACAATTATCCATCGAAGCGAAAACAAGTGTGCTTAGTTTTGTTTTTTTTTGGAATCAATACACTATTTTTATCATCTTGCATAATGATAAACCTCTGTGGCCTAAAGGTCATTGTTCCTGCCTGTGACGCAGCTATCCCGGGTTCGATGTCTTTTAGTGGTATATATCACGGGCTTTATATTTTCTGTTTCTCTTTTTCTTGTTCTTTTAGCAATATTTTTTACAAGTGTTATAATTATTGTGCTCAATGGTTAAGCTGTATTTTAGAGGAATATATGTTGATAGGGGTCTAAAGAAATAGACTCCAACACAAGCTAAACACAATGCGTCCGATGTAAGAAAGACAGACTTTCCTCTATTCTTTTGTTTAGCACTAAGTTAGGGATACAATACTGTTTTTTGCAAGCCCGGGTTTAGGCTAATTGTAGCCTCTTGTTACTTGTACACTACCTTTTAACTCTAGTTTCACTAGCCGGAGCACAGGCCACGCCTTGGCGCCCTGTGTTCCCTTTGACTGTATAGCATACAAATAGTTTTTACTGCTGCATAATTTCTACCTTAGTGTTATTAGTAGTAAGTCGACATATATATTAACTCCAATGGCTCACAAATTACGCTATATAAGCGCCCTGTGTGGCTTGTCTAGTTTTTAGCATACAGTCGTGTATTCTGCTTTATAATAATAACAACAAAAACAAAACCGAGCAATCGAGATATTTAAAAATGCCAACAGTGCAAAAGCAAGTTTTATTCCAACAAACGACATCAACAACAACACTTGGCAAAACGTTGCATTATACTTACCGAAACAAACTGTCCCATTTCCTGTGTAGCCATCTTTGCAAATACAAGTGAACGAGCCATCACTGTTAAAACACTCAGCATTTTCATCACATGGACTTCCATTCTTAGAACATTCGTCGATGTCTAAAAGGAAACAACCCATTGCGTCATTTGCGTTTTTCGCACCGCACAAATGATTTTCCGTCTTATGAAGAAAGATAAAAAGCTCTATGTGAATAATTCATCGTCGTCTTCAGATCGTCTTGACTTAGGTAAGTATTTCAGAAGTAGACTGTATGGAAGCAGCTCGAAAACAAAGAAACAAAACGAAAACAAACAAACAAACAAACAAAAATGGAGAAAAGATCAGTACCTATGCAGGTAGACCCATTTCCAGTGAATCCCTTCTTGCAAGAACACGTGTACGATCCGTTTGTATTAATGCAATTAGCGTTTGCGTCACAGGAGTTTGATGCAAGGCACTCATCGATATCTAACAAGAGACCAAAAAAATGAAACCTAAGAAATTAATCAAGACATTAGTATTTTTACCCTCTCTTAATGATCGACTAGCCCCACGAGTAATCATCAAAGCAAATGAATTATTCAACTTCTTATGAACAAGAAGGGCTTCAAGTGTCACTGAAATCGTTAGGGGAGGAGAAGGTAGGGCAGGGGTGGGCAGGGAAAGGTACGGGACGGAAAAGAACCAGTATGCTGGTCATAGAATGGACATAGGTGCCATAAGTGGCACCTGGTTTTAATTTTCATAGGTAGCGAGTTCAAGGTTACTGCCCTCTGATGGGCTGTAATCTCTACCAGCTATTCACAGAAAGTAGATTGTTTACGTGATTCCAGTCCAATCACTCTTGCGTTATGGGAAACTATTGATTAGTATCAATGCAGATGTAGATGAAACTTTATCCGCTTTATTTTCACAAATTCTTCAAAGTATTGTATTGTGACGATAATATTTTTTGCCAGTTCTTTGGCTTTTATAATGCAAAGACAATAACTAATCTCGCAAGTAGGATTCTTGTATTTGTCGAATAACAACCTCGACATTCCACAACGCCCTAGTGGGATTTATACGTGAGGAAATCAGATGGTAAACATGTTTATAATTCGCTACTAATCAAAACTATAACAAAATTCTCGAACATGATTGGTTATCAGCTGCCCGATTTGAGCGCTAATAGGATAGTGTAATAGGACAGTTTACGCGTCATGCTTGGGTACTTGGACAGTACGGGTCATTTTGCGCGCGCTGTTGCTGTGCATTTTGTCCAGTAAACGTTATGTTTTTCAGAATTCATAACGACATGTAACCGTTTAACGCTCAACCAATGGTTAGTTCGTTTCTCAAATGTTGTCACAGTTTTGATTAATTGGTAACTGAGTCGCCCAATTCTGTCTGCTAATCACACTCGTGATTTAGAAAATCGGACGACCGCGAATAACTAATGTTCTTGCTATTTGGTGGCGACCCAAGTTATTTAGTAAAAATTGTGCTTTCTTTGTACCTGTTTTCCTTTAAACTATCTATATTGTAATAAACTATTTCATCTACTGTCCGTTTAGTGTTGTCTTTGAAGGGGCTTATGCGGGGGACTAGCTCGAGCGGCATTTGCTTTACTATTGTTATCAGCTATTGTTTCATGCCAACACTTTCCTGTTACAATAATAATATTAATGATGATCAATAACAATCAATAATTAATCATTTGATTGCACACAAAATAAGTGAAAATGAATAAAAAGTAAAATAAGTTCACAAATTTAAAAATACTCAAATTCTTAAATTCTTTTTTGAATATCGTTCAAAAACGTCTTCAGTTCTGCTTTAAAAATAGCTAAAGAAATTTTCTTTGACGTTGATTGGAAAACTGTTCCACTCTTTCGTGGCTTTCATCGCAGATGAATGAATAAACCCCAGGTTATGCAAAATATTTCGTTACGCCTGGTTACCATATAATCGCTACGATCGCTGCAGGCGCGACGATTGCGGAAAAAAAGTTAATTTAAAAAAAGTTAATGAAAAAGTTAATGAAAATAAAAAGTTAATAAAAAATTAATGAAAATAAAAAGTTAATAAAAATTTAATGAAAAAGAGACGAGCGATCGCTGCGATTTGAGTCTTGACCTGTTTCTGTTTGATCGATGCGATGGATTTGCTTGTGGGATATAAATTGATTGATTTCAAAGTTCTCTGGGATATCTTTCTATCGCTACGATCGCTGAAGAGTGGTTTCCATTTGGAAAACTTCGATCTGCGATCGCCACGATAGAAATTTTTCCATCTCAGCGATTGCAACGATCCCAGTCGCTACGATCGCTGAGGTAGCAGATCAAGGCGTTTCCATGTGATCGCTGCGATCGCTGAACACGTTTTTCGGCGATCGCAACGATCATAGCGATCATATGGAAACTAGTAAATGAAGGAAAAGTGTTGGACACTTTTTAAGCACATATTTGAAAATAGGATTGAAAACTCAACATTCTACGTGATGTTTACTTATTTTCCTTGGTGGGAACCCAAGTAACGTAGAAAATTCGAAAACTGGCATGACTTGTGGAATATTTCTTTATGACGTAACCGAAGGAGAGAAGGGAAACTATCGTGGTCCCATCAAATCTGGGGAGCCGAAGCTATAGAAAAGCTTTGTGTTATTGCAAACGTTATATTGGAATATTAGGAATAGGATCGTCATAGAGGACAGTGCTAGAAGTCTTCACACACTAGGCTGGTTTTCACTAGTGACGGAGTCGAAGTCGGAGTCGGAGTCGAAAGAGCGTTTATGCCCCAGTGAAAACAAAAACAAAAAAAAAATTGGAGTCGTAAGCGGAGTCACGTTCGACGGAATCGGAGTCCGAGGGATCAGAACGTTTCCATTTTCTTTCCATTCCGCTTATGACTTCGTCGCTTATGATCCAGTGAAAACTACATTGTCGGAGTCGGAAGCAGAAGCGGAAGAACCAACCAATCACAACGCTTGTTCTCACTCTCTCGGATTACAGTTTGTTACCAAAATAGTGCTTGCGACTCCGACAATCTAGTTTTCACTAGATCATAAGCGACGGAGTCATAACGGAATCATTAATTTTCTTCTGACTTCGTCGCTTTGATTTTCACTAGATCGTAACGCTCCACGCTTCTGATTTCGACTCCGAGTGACTCCGACCTCGTCGCTAGTGAAAACCAGTCTACCAAGGGAACGACACTCAAGGCAGATGTAATCCTTCTTTCCCAATTAAAGGGGAAGCATCTCGTCCTTGTTTCCAGACAGATCTTGTCACTAATTGTATAGAAAAATTGGACAAAATGGGTTTGATGTTGTGCTTTTAAAGTATTTTCAGATGTATTTTCCAGATGAAGAGCTACCTTTTGGACATGCTGAATAAAACCATTATTATTATTATTATTATTATTATTATTATTATTATTATTATTATTATTATTATTATTATTAAAAAAACAATTAACAGAAACACTCTCCAACGTTCTTTATCAGAGACAGTGGAGGAAGCAACTGGTCGGTGTTTCCTCAGTCTAGCTCAGGTGCTGTTACTAACTATAATTTTTAGGATGTGCTTCTGTGGAATAAAAACAATTAACAGAAGTTCTTTATCTGAAACACTAGCAGAAATCTCATCCTGTTTCTGGCCACAAATCGTAGTTTCGAACTTCATAAGACATTTTCACTTCGAGTGAAAAAATCTTCGTCCAGCACAGTTTTAGTTGTCGACTGATTTATGGTGTAAATTACACGTTTGTCGACAGTGATCTTCTCAGTTTGAGCGGGCCAAATTTTCAGTCGCTCCTGCGAACAAATGCTACAAAATACACGAAAAACATTTCTATTATTTTGAACCGAAGCAGATGGTGCCTCATTTTCAGGACATACAAGCACTTATAAAAATGTGTATGAAGACGTTATAGCTTTTCAGCTACACTAAGTTCAAAAAAGGTCGTAAGGGGTTGATGAAGGTTCAATTCAAAGTAGACAAGCTGTACTAAACTAAAAAATGGGGTAAGGGCTTGATGAAGGTCCCAAGTAGAGATTAAATAAATGGAAAAATAATCACTTACTTAATCACTTGCGTCATGCTTTTGAAACGAAAAAACCTTATTTAGAAACTTCACACACACACACAAAGCAAATTTGCAAAATTAGGAACGGTCTTCCAATATCCACCTACGCTTTGAATTTCGCTTTTAAAAGCAGATTTGATTCGAAATTCATTGGAGAATACAATTGCAGAATTAAGGTGAGATACCTCGGGAAATCTGTTTCTTAGCCTTAAAACAAAGACCCCAACATAATCATAAAATCAGAAGTTTTATTTTTGTGGGTGATCAAATCATGCTCGCCTCTCAAGATGCACATGGATTTTCAAGTTATGAATTCGACCGGGGATTGTCTTTTTAACCATTCGCGCAATTTTGAAGTCTCTGTCACAACTCTTACCGCAACCAAAACCTACAGCCCTACGCTGTTGGTCCTTTACTGTGCTGTAAGCATTGTGGCTGCCATTTTCTCGCTATTTGGAAATGCCGTAGTATTTCTGACAGTAACCTGCTTCTCCGAGCTTCACATCACGTCCAACCTTTGCTTAGCTAGTTTCGCTTTTGCGAACATCTTCCAAGGCATATCCCTCTACGGTACCACCGTTGCCGTAGGTGTGGTTACCCTACAGGGAGGCTGTCCTTTTTCAGGCCTTAGCCGTGTTTTATTAATCTTTCTCGCGAGAGTGGCCGTGTACAGTTCATTGCTGAATCTAGCGCTAGTGACACTTGAGCGATACATTGGAGTGATGCATTCTCTCCGCTACAATGTCATACTACACGAACAACGCATCGTAAAGGTCATCGCTGGAGTTTGGATCACCGGTGTTCTGCTTGGCATTCTGGAATTCATTGACAACGATGGGCAGTTCACTCCAAAGCTTATGACCGTGGTATTTTCATTGACTTTAATTGTAACAGTCTATTGTAGTATAAGAATGTATTGCGTTTCGAGAAGGCACCACCAGCGAGTTGTGGCACAAGCTCAGGCGATTCGCCAAACCGAAGAAGCAAACTACCAGTTAAGATTTCGAGGAGCCAGAACAATTTTCCTTATTCTCTTGACTTTAATCATTTGTTTTGTTCCAGCTCTAGTGATGAGATTTTTATTGAAAGCTCCTTTGGAAACCTCAGGTTTTTCTAGATTGACTTTCGCGATGCCATGGGGTGCACTATTGTTCGGAATGTACTGTTGTGTAAGCCCGTTCTTGTACTTTTTCAGAAGTCGGGAACTTCGTAGATATAGCAAGAAATTACTCTTTCGTGGACTGCAAATCTTATCTTCTAACCTCTTTTCCTTGAACCAAATGAAACGGAAAATTGAGGCTATCTAAAATTGTTTTACGATTGGACATTAAAACAGGTTGTCTTTTAGTGCTTGGAGGTAAGGATAAAAAAACTAACGCTTTGTCATCATAAAAAATCTAATTAAATAGGTTATAGCTAAAGATGTGTGGTTGTTTCAGGTTAACTTATAATTAGTAACTGACGCTGTCTTGACGAATTTCCATCGCAGGTGGCATTTGTATAGTATCAGAAAGCTCAAAAGTTTCATTGCTTCAACGAAACTGTGATCAAAAAGTGGCGAATGCAACTTGAAAGAATTAAAAGGGTAGTTAGAAAAAGAAACGGGAGGAAAATATATGTGCTGATAAGGATACCTCACAAATTAATGTGATTTGGTAAGCTGAAGCCACTCTAAAGGCACTAAGGCCAGATGATAGCGGGCATTACCCCTTAAATCTACCAAAGCAAAGATTGAGCCCAAGCATTAGCAGCCATGGACAGCTGTTTCAGCCTTGTTAGGCCTCATCAGCATGGCATAGCTAATGCTCAGGCTCAAGTAATGCTTGGGCTCAATCTTTGCTTTGGTAGATTTAAGGGGTAATGCCCGCTACCATCCGGCCTTAGTGCCTTTAGAGTGGCTTCAGCTTACCAAATCACATTAATTTGTGAGGTATCCTTGTCACTCCAGCCACATCCCACAAGTTTTACGTTTTCACTGCTTATATATGCGGATAGTGAAGGATACGGCAGCCTTCGAGAAGTAGAAGTGATTCGAAAATAATCAAATTCGGTTCTTGGAGCCTATTCCCTTAATAAGTGCAGTTAGATTTCGACATTTAACTATTGACTTTAGAAATCTTATCTCCTGGCAATCAATATTAAGGTCTCACTTAAGGCAGAGCTTTGCAATTTTAATTGATACTCTACAGATTGCCGTTAAGCCCTCAATATAACTGCGTCGCAGTCGAATTGTTCACATTATTGGTCTATTTTACATTGAAGATCCTTCCACTGCTGTGGTGTAAAGCAAAATAATGTATTTTTCTCGGGTTTATCCTCCTCCCCATTAGTTTCGCTATCTCTCTCTATGTTTTTTTTTTTTTTGATGAAATACTCGATGTATTTAAAAAACATTGTGAGTACTGACAGAAAATGCCGGGGCAATAAAGTTGACCGCTTCGATTTTGCACTGGGAAGTGAATGAAAAATAATTATAAAATTCGTTACGAGTTAGCTCCTAGAGATATCCCGCTGAACGAGATATCTTGTCGATCAGTTTAAAACTGGAGTTGTGCGAACACTGGCTTAGTTAAGAATCTCCTAGAAGCCCTGAAGCTGCAACTACGAAAACAGTAAAGTTAAAGTACCACTGTACGGTACTGCCCTTTGACCCCAGAAAAAGACAGCTGTTTTCTTAAATACAGGACCATATGGTCTTTTCCAGAGCTTAATCAATAGGCACCATGAATCATTTCGTGTAGTAATACAATTTGACATAGAGAACGGACAACTTCTATTTTTCCTCGAATTTGAGTAAAACGTAGCATTTTTTTCTAAAAGAAGTATGACGGATCTAATTTTGAGCCAATTTTTCGTGGAATCATGTCACGGTAAACAGGAATTGTGCTATTGAAGTAAGTTCATTGTCCCCTAAAACAAAAGCCAAACAACACAGAGGAAATTCATATTCAAATGTCCGCAGACGCAATTAAACGGTAACGCCTTTTACTATGTAAGTGATGTATATGAAATAAAGCATTTATGAACTGCGGAAATGAAATCAAATTAAGAATGATCTTCGCAGTTGTGAACGCAATTTATGCAATTGCGAAAAGAAGCCTGAAAAAAATTCACTACTTCAACGGAGTTTGAACCCGTGACCTCGCGATACCGGTGCGATGCTGTAACCAACTGAGCTATTAAGCAGGTTCATATGTTCCCCGTGAAAGAGAAGAGTGTGAATGATGTATATGAAATAAAGCGTATATGAACTGCGGAAATTGTGGGTTCATATGTTCATTTCCGTAGTTCATATATGATTTATTTCATATACATCATTCACACTCTTCTCTTTCACGGGAACATATGAACCAACAATTGACCTGCTGCCAACGTCAGTGGCTTCATAGCTCAGTTGGTTAGAGCATTGAACCGGTATTACGAGGTCACAGGGAACAAACCCGGCTTCTTTTCGCAATTACATAAATTGCGTTCACAATTGCGAGGATCATTCTTCATTTGATTTGCCTCTTACTATATTGCTCATTTTAACGGAGGGATTTTCTAACACCATAAAACACGCAACGACATCAGTTATGTTTTTCTTCTGTTCTTCTTAAAGCATAAAACGCGACCTAAAGTTCGAGTTATGAATTGCTCGATAAATTACTTCATAATTTGAGACATTCAGTGCATTAGTGTTTATGCTTTCCAGAGAGAAATTTCCATTTTGCTACCATCACGCTCTTTACCCTTTCTCTGCGCACGTTTTCATCTTTTTTCGCATTTTCCGGAGGGTAGGAGGTCAAGTCGATCTCAGTATTCCAAATAAGGGGTTACCACGGAGATGTTGCTGATCCACAACACCGAAGGCTCTATCTTTCTTGTCACCCTCGTCACGCTAGCTGTCGTTTATTTGTAAACTATTACTGCAGCCACAATTCGGTACTATTTGATTTATAAGCGTGTTTTTCGAGCCATTTTCCACCTCAGAAGCCCCATGTCTGGCATCATAAAGCTGGATTGATGGGTAGAGGCAACCCTCTGAAAGAAAACAGAGATGAGAAGCAATTTCACACGAAGTGGGCCGCCGAAATTGTTCGATCGAGTTATGGCGATTCGTTCTGTAAGTTGATTCTGAGACCTCGCATTGGCGAGTTTTGACTTGCAAATAATGCAATCGGTGCACTACTTTTCCAACAGGACCGGGTGGCCCGATACTTATAAAAAATATCTGAAATGCAAAATTGGCGAACTTCCACGCCTCCATTATCCAAGAATTTCCCACAATTCCCTTGGGTCACTAACGCGAACGTGACAGACCAGTGACAGCAACCGAAATCAAATAGCGTTATCGGGGTCGTGCTAAAGAAGTGAGCAGGAAAATGAGGAACAGATTGCAAGAGGTGGAGTCGAAGTTTGCTGCCAATGTAAACTTTCAGCCTGTGTACAGACGCCCCCTCCCCTCAAAAACTTTTAGATTCAAGAGGAATTTTTGTCTTAAAAACTTCAAGACAAAGTTGCGTGAATTTTGGTGTTGTCATTTCAACCATAGTCCGAGATTTGGGAAAGTTGCAGGTTTCAGACATTGGATCACTCAGATGATCCATATTTAGTAAAGCCGCAGAGAAAGAGTTAAAGCCGAAGCTAAACGTTTTAACCGTTGTTATACAACATTGTTGTTGGCTCAACAAAGTTAGAACGTTTAGCACCCCATGCTAGACGACGTTTGACCAACAATTTGCGTTGAATGAATGTTTCGCTGTTGATCAAACATTTTGGCCGACTTTTAACAATGTTAACAGACGTTTATCCACGCGTCTAACATTGTTATATAACAAACGTCACACGTCTAATAATTTATACACGAAAAAATTATTCAATTCTGATTGGCTAAAAAGCACTGCTTTTTGGCGGTCTGCCTTGGAGAAAGTGATGTCTAGAGAAAGGAATTACCTACGAAATCGAAAATCATGAGCCCGTTGAAGTGAACTCTTTGCTCAAACAATTTTACGCCGAGTTATTAACAAAACCAAACAAGGCGAAGATTATGAACCAGAAGTAGTGAAGGTAATGATTACAGTGCTTGATACACACTTGAAAAACAAAGTAGCCTGATAGCTGTAACCTGTAATTGTTTAGTCGGTTTTCTGCGGCTTAGAAAACTTTTAACTGAATATTGAATATAATACTGTTGTTTTGACTGAACGCGTGATGAATAAATAATATTTGCACGTGATTCACCTGCCTTGCTTCTGCAAAATTATCATGATGATAAGCTATTTATTCCAAATTGCACTCGAAACCATGTGATTCCCTAACCTTTTTAGGAACAATGCTATAAAGTTTAGTGGGGACTTTATACGATTATCGTTGTTTCTAAAAGCCCCGTATGAACGTCAGTTCTGAGCGTCTAGCATTCCGTGTTGCAATGTTTGACCAACATTTTGTGTTGAATGAATGTTTTGCTGTCGCTCAAACGCTTTTGTAATACTATGTTTAGCTGCGCGTCTAAGATTACTACGTAACAAATGCTGGATGTGCTTCAATGCTATAACGTTTAGCCGGAGCTTTATATTGTGAGGTATTGATAATAATGTTTTAGTTCTGTTTACAACTCAGATCTGCATGCTGCGGCTATTGCTGTTGCTGCAGAAAAGTGCAAATGAGGGCTAATACTGTTCAGAAAGACCCCAATCCTGCCATTGCCCCGGCAGTAAAGAGGTTTGCTTATAGTTTATTTTTTCTATCTTGTTTTAAATAGGTGGTTTGCAGTCAATCTCTAGAGACACAGATAACAATGGTGAAACGAACAAATGCTGGTGGACGAACAACACCAACACCAACACGGTGACGATAACATAACGTGCAAACCACCTATTCCGATCCTGGCCAAGTTGAAAAGGTAGAAGAGGTACGCACAAGAATAGTGAATAATAAGTCAGTCTTATCACACCTTTCTGCAGTCGCAGAATAAATAGGAAACTGGTCAGCAGTTCTTTTCATCGCTAATTTGTTACAAGAAAAAAACTCTATTCGGTTGCTTTAGACAAATATACCTTACTCAGAGAGTCTACGTTTGCGTAACACATAGAACAAGAATTCCTTTTATGAAACGGACAGGAAAAAAAATCAGGCGCAGCAGCGTAAACCGGACGTAGGTACACAAACGATAAACGATTTGGTCCGTTGTCAGTATCACACAACATCCCTTTACAAGTTGTCCCGTTTCCAGTGAAACCAGCTTTACAGGTACAATTGTACGAGCCTGTGACATTTGTACAATTGGCATTGATGTCACAGTCATTCCGTTCAGACAAGCATTCATCAATATCTTAAAACAAAAGAGTAGAGTCAGCAAACAAAGAGACAAAAATTAAATGATCAATTAATATTATCCGGGAAAAGCTTCTTTCAATCGACAAACAGTTAGCTGCCTGTTTTCGGGAAAGCGCCTAGGAATAACCAAGTTAGATGACGATTTCCGATGGCGAAATTTAACAACTGCGTTCATTGTTATGAAAAAAAAAAAAAAAAAAAAAAAAAACTTTAAAACTGCGTCGACCAGTGAAGGTCTCACCATTGTTATCTTTTGGGCTCGTTTTAAGAGATTTTAGACAAGTGTCCTTGTTTCCCCACTAAGAGTACGCTCACCAGTACAAGATCTCCCGTCTCCAGTAAATCCAGTTTTACACGTGCAGTTATATGACCCTTCGGTGTTTGCACAGTTTGCATTGATGTCACACTCCGCTGACCCGGCAGCACATTCGTCGATGTCTTCATTTTAAAAACAAGAAAGAAAGAAAAAGGAAAGAAAGAATGAATGAAAAAGCAAGACGAGTAAATACAAAGTTGGATTGGTTGGGTAGTAACCTTTCATAGTCTATTTATCTGCCCACCATTTATCCACTTTGAGAAGCAGTGGCCAACTATTACATCGCTGGAAACAACAGATAGAGCGTATATAACGAAATATATATTTTTCGCAAAAAAAAAACCTCGTACAAACAGATGTAAATGTCCGTTAAAGGTCTTAAGCCAAGGTGAAAGTTAAACTTCGTTTAAATTGATGGCCCATTCAGTTAAACACAAATTAGCACCATTTTGATTTTCAATCAAAGCGAATAGCACAAGAATCTGACTCAGTATAGCCATTCTTTACACAAGCAAGAATAATGTGATGTACCGAAACAAACATCGACAAGGAGCGCAAATCCAGGTCTGCATGTACACTGGTATTTTCCATCAACTTCTAAACATTCTTCGTTTTCAGAACAAGGTGGGATACAAATACCTAAGGCTATAAACATAACAAACAACATCATTTGTAATTACTCGTCTTTATTTCTGGTTCGCGTCTAAAAAGAGGCTGTTGGTAGGCAGTGTGTCATTTCAGGTTATTCAAGTAGTGCTTTAAAATCATTTTGTTGTAAAGTTAATTCACAAAAGTAGTATCGTGCGTTAACGAAGACCCCCAAACTGTAAAAATATCAACCAATCAGAAGCCAGAACGACCTGTCAATCAAATCCATCAAATGGGTGTCACGTCACATGGGCTGGATTGAAATGGGTTCTAACGAGAAAAGCAAATAGAGCGTGACCGAACTTTTTATTCCATAGGCAGGGTAACCGCAACAACGGGTAGCCACGAAAGCTACAAAAAGTAATCACTCTGGCCAATCGTAGAAGATGTGAACAAATTCTCAAACTAATTAGAATTCGTAAAAAGAAAATGGTTAGATAAAAAAAGCAAGAAAAGAAAAACTTTGCTCTAAGTGAGACAAAACGTATACTAATGAACATTTTAAGGCCGGCGCTGATCACTGAAAAAGGTCAGCAGTTTTTTTTTAATACTCCAGTGATAAGATTATAACCCAGCAAAAGTTGTTGGAAAGTAAGGTAATATCTGGGCTCCTTCATTATGCATTTTTCGGTATACCAACCTGTGCAAGTCGTTCCGCTGCCTGTAAATTCGGGATTACAGGTACAGTTATATGAGCCTTCAGTGTTAGTGCAGTAAGCGTTAACATCGCAGAGAGATGCGCCTGATTCACATTCGTCAATGTCTGTGAGGAAACGCAACATTCGAAACAAAAGAAAACAAACACATAAGAAACCATCACCAACGCGAATAAGGACAGAAATTTATTAACTTAACTCTACAAAAAATAGGGTGGTGAGCACCAATATCATGCAGTTAGGACATCAGGAGCCCATCACTAGGAGCGTATAACTGCCTTATATTCCTGTCACGACGTTTTCACAGACTACTTTATTTTTAAACTGAATTTCTCACCAATATCAGATTCCCGTAGGAGCCCCGATGACCAATCACAAGTCGCTGCACGGGCCACAAGAATCTGGACGTGCAAAGCCTTTGTGTTTCGCTCGTTAAGACTATTGTTATGTGGCGCTCTCGTGGCCGTTGCCGCCCTCGTTACTTTTTTCGCGGGAAAAGAGAGTCTAAAAATAGATCGGTCTGTAAAAATGCCGTGACATGCTTAGTATGGGAGTTGTACGCTACTAGTTATGGGTTTCTGGGACATCTAATACTGCTTTCTTCGCAATTTTATGTTATTGTCTTTTTCAAGCTTAAAAACAAGATGCAACTAAGAGTTGATTACAAGCCAACAATCCGCGAGAATTCAGCCAACCGGATTCCCGTATTATTAATGACGGGGGCAAATAAAAATGTGTGATCTTCAGGAATGAAATCGCTTTAAATGACACTCCAGCAACAAGAATATTTTTACATTATATAATAACCAACTCAATGCGGGCGCTCTGATTGGTCGATCAGCTATGGTTTATTGTGTCCGTAAACTCATGGAAATTTCGCGCGTCTTCTGAATTATTATATAAAACCAATAGACCACAAGTTTCTATTGTTTATAGGCTGATATCAGCCTATAAACCATAGAAACTTGTGGTCTATTGCTTAAATAATTGTCGAAATTCTTGCGCACTGATTGGCTAACTTTTATCATCAATAAGAGTACAGACAAATGAAATTTTAATTTATGCGAAAATCTTTAGCAAGTTGGAGTAGGGCGACACGCAGGACCTCAAAACTGTTTTTAATTTTAGTTTTGTTGATATGATGAATTCGTGTCTTATGTGGAAGCTCCTGAAAATGAAGCAACTGAAAGAAAAACAACCTTGTTTCCGAATTAAGCGGAGTTGAGTTTCAAGAAATTGTTTGAAACGCTGAGTCCAGAGGCTCTAATCGAAACAACTTTTTAGCCAATGAAAGTTGCTTAGCTGTTGTAAATAGTCAATCAGAAAGCGAGAAAAGCTATTGGCAATGTTCGCGTAAGTTTGAATAAAATTCATTTACTTCATATGTTTGCGGTTGTTTATGGTACTTTTTCTTGTCGTTTAAACCCGCCATTTGACCATTTTGGGGTTTGTTATTGTAAAAAAACAAATTGACGTCAGTTTTTTATGTGTCTGTCCTCTTATTGACGATGAGTTGCGTCATAACATTGTCAAAGTGCTGCCTGGGTTGCCTGTGGCTAGAGAACTACATAATACCCACCTGTGCAAGTTGTCCCACTTCCAGTAAATCCAGATTGACAAGTACAGTTATACGAGCCTTTGGTGTTGGTGCAGTCAGCGTTAACGTCGCAGTCAGATACGCCAGCTTCGCACTCGTCAATGTCTATAAATGCAAAGAAAAACAATAAAAATGACAGTAGCAGCAACAGAAACAACAAAAACGCATTTAACACTTCTCGGACGTGCCTTTGCAAGTGGTCCCGTTTCCTGTAAAGCCGGTTTTGCAAGTACAATTATACGAGCCAGCAGTGTTTCTACACTCAGCGCTGACGTCACAGTCGGTGTTTCCCGCCAAACATTCGTCAATATCTGGGTGAAAAGCAATATAATATGCACATTGAAACAACAGCAACAACAACAACAACGAAGAACACAGCAAACTAGATAATCACCAAGACATTGGCCCTATAGGGGGATTCACGCTTACGTCATTATTTACATTTTTGCTCATTTGCATACGGCTTTGCTTACAGAAGGAAACTTGTTAGATGTGATTTGACTCCAGGCAGCTAAAGAGCTAGTGAAATGTAATACATCGTGAAATTTTTAGCTCTTTAGGTGTAGTATTCAAGGAGATATTGTCGTCCAAAAACTGCAAAATTTCTGGATGGCAAAAGCACCACTGAGCTCATACATTCTTTGCAAAATTTTGAATTTTTAAACCCGCGTTGCACAAAAAGTATTCAATACATGAGGTTCATGTTCATACTATGACCTTTCAATATTCAGAACTGATTTATTTGTAGCTCCATCAACTGAATTGTTCATGCTAATGAGGCAAATATTGTAAACAAGGATTCCCCTATTAAGCGGTAGGAAACCTTACAACCAAAAGGGATCTTAAGAGAATGCAAAGAGAACGTCACAAGTTGAAAATGGTTTCAACTAGATGAACTTGTACAACGTTGCCGACTGTACCCAGTAACTTAACTGGAAGGAACGAAACATTTTCTGCCATCTGCTGCCAGGTTCTCCATAAAACCATTTATTTGGTCCTTTCAAGTTCTTGTTTGAAAGACGACGGAAAAACATGTACCAACATGCATAACCCACAAAGTATCTGTTTTTGCTCATGAAACCTATTCCCTCGGGGATTTTTGTTGCAGTTGTTGTCGTCGTCCTAAGATTTCTGATGACAGTAGGAAAAGCCATTACTAAACGAACCGAGTTGTACAGTCTAAAATACCTAGACAAACACGGTACATTGATACTTTCCGTCGACTTCCAAGCATTCCTCAGATTCGGTGCAAGGTCTGTCACAGACGCCTAGCGCTACAACGGAACAAAGACAATTGAAGAAGCCCATTTTGCCGTAAAAGGAGCTACTGGAAACCAAGAAAACTTAAAAACTATTGGTTCAGTTTGTTTCATATTACTTTACCGGTTTCACTGGCCTCAACATTACTTCTGCTGAATTCTGGGTCCTACGAAACGTTATTTCGAAAGCTTTTTTAAGGAACAAATAAAGTGGTAAAAATTTGATCGTTCACTTCACAAACCAGTGCAAGTTGTCCCATTTCCAGTATATCCAGGCTGACAGGTGCAGTTAAATGAGCCCACAGTGTTGATGCAGTAAGCGTTGAGGTCACAGTCGGTAATACCAGCGGCGCATTCGTCAAGATCTGTAAGATAATTCGCAAATAAAAATGCGTACTTTAACTTGAGAAATAAATCTAGAGGAGGAGGGCAAGTGCAAATTGCTCTCGTGTTAGGCCTGGTTTTAGTGAACATTTCGTAGCAGAAAGCTATCATTTGTATATTACATCTTCCGCTGTTTTGAAAATGAGGAGAAACAGCAATGTACGGTGTTTCCTTGGCTAAAAGATAATCTACTTGTCCACGGTTTGCCTCAATAACTAAACCTCAAAAAGCTATTAGCTGGATACTAGCATACTTGGACAAGGGACAAAGAGGTTTCTGTTAATTTCAACGATGTCGCCACCAGCAAATTTTCTTCATATTTGTCTTGAACGTTTTCCCAGAAGTCTACCCAGAATGCGACGGGGTATTATTGTCCCTGTTGTTTACATTTCGCAATTTGTTCGGCTATTAAATATTATGCTAATTATTTGGCACCCAAACCATGCATCGGGTGGACTTTGTACCATCAGTTACTGTACATGAAAAGATATACAAGGGCGCGAAACGCAAATTTAGGTAATTTTGGGGAACAGCCCGTAAAAACGAAGTAACAGTGTTATGAATATGTGAATGATCATTGCAGTTATGAACAGTACTTAAGCAGTAGTAAAAATAAAGCCTTGTACGGGAATCGAACCCACGACCTCTGCGATACCGGTGCAGTGCTCCACCAACTGAGTTCACAAACCAACTGGGAGCTGATCACTCTAACATAACAGTGTTATGATAGCACGTGGAAATAGCAATCATGATCATGACCATTATCACGTAACAATGAGAGTTACAATGATAATTTTAACGATAATAATGACGATTATAATGGCGGTGGTGATGATTATGGTTATGGTGATATCAACAACAACAACAACAACAACAATCTTTATTGACGACACTACGCCTTAGGTAGGTTTGTAGCGTTACTTGTTACAATAGTAAGTGAACCCGATTTTAAGTTAACATCTTGTCTTTCCTCTTGGACCTACTTATCGACATACCTGTACATAGTCCTTGCTCGCTTTGTCTATAGCCCTCAGTGCATCGACAGTCGTAAGAGCCCTCCGTGTCTAGACAGTCCGAGTTGGCGGGGCATTGGGCCAAGCCGTCTTCACACTCATTGCGATCTGCGAAGTAAAGGTATCAACTAATCAACGCACAAGCACTACGCTAGTCTTTAGGGGTGATCCACGAAAGTAATCCTTGCGAACACGACCAGGGGCCCGTTTCTCGAAAGTCCCGGTAACTTAACAAGCCCGAAACCGTATTTTGAAATCAAAATCTCAAAAAAAAAAAAAAGTAGAGTGTGTTCTGACCTCGAATGAAGTTCATTTTGTTTCTTTAGCTGATAACTTTACTGCATAATTTTCAAAACTTTTGAAACTCCCATCTGGAATGGAAAACAAAACAGCTTAACGGGCCCAGTAATTACCGAGAGCTTTGAGAAACGAGTCCAGGTTACTAGCCCAACCGTTGGAAAGGGGCTGACAAGTGAATTGACGTGTTTTTAAGATAAGACATGCTTTGATTTTCATCCTTTAACACACACACTAAAACAAACCTGAGCAAGTTTTTCCATCTCCTTCATAACCCCGGATACATCGGCACACGTACAACCCAACGGTGTTTGAGCACAGGGCATTCACATGACAGTCTGCCTCTCCAGTACTGCACTCATCAACATCTGTTATAAAGAGAATGGACAGTCAAAAGCGCTCTTACTATGGCAACTTTTAATCAGAATACAGCGGAATTGAGAGTTGAAGGCAGATCAAATAGGACACCTTGAAAGCACAATATTATCGAAACAGGTGATGCGAACCAACATTTGCAACTAGTGGTGTCACCGTTCTTTTTTGTTCTTTTTGTTATTGTCTGTAGTTTTTTTTCAATTACTGGAAGATTGGTTTTCGTATATTATGGGTGGAGTATATTGCTTGCTCCCATTCCTGCTTCAAAAGGATTAGGTACTCTGGTTTCCCCTAATTCAAAAGCTAATTTTCTAAGTAACAATTACATTTGGATTGTGTCCCTAATAATCACTAAATATAAATCACGTGTTTATACTGCTAAGTGGGAAATTTCTGCAATTTGATAGGCTGATAGCAGGGGTATTTCAGCTTAATTTGAAATACCCACATGTGAAAATTACAGTTTCTATGGTAACCAAAATCGCGAAATCACGTCTCTCCGCGAGTTAAATGAAAGGGCGGAAGGTTTCCAGATTTTCAAATTCAAGATACTCAAGAACTCAAAGAAAATTCACAAAACGAACATACGAAAAAACAGTACATGGACTAGCTAAATATTTGGACCAGCTGTACCAAAGGTACGAATTTCGAAACCAATTTGCACGCTTATGAAGCGAAACAACTGGACGAAATAAACAAATGGCGTTACATAAATTTCTCAAGTAGTACTATAAACAAATGATAGCATGATTTGTAAGTGACATTTGGCATAAATACTAATCGTAATATTTCAAATTATTATGTATAACAATTTTGAAATATCACTCGTGGTATTTATGTCACTACAAATCATGCTGTTACCTATACAAATCAACGAATTTATTATATTTCGATATCAACAAATTACCTTTGCAATTTCCTGCCTCGCCGGTGTAGCCAGTGCCGCAGCTGCACTTATACGACCCTACAGTGTTCACACAAGTTTCGTTCGCTGCGCACGTGTTGTTCTGATTGCATTCATCACGATCTGTTTAAAACGATCAAGTTTATTTACTGAAGCGCAAGAAGTCAATTGCATCATTTCATTATTGCATGCACAGAATCGGTGACTAAATCGTTCAAAATGAAACCACACTTTCTTCTTAGGGTTAATTTTTTTAAGCATCTAAAACTGGTTAACTTTTCCATATCTAACGAATTTCTATCATCTTCGATCGCGCATACATTCCCATCTTTTGAATGAGTAAGCTCAATGAATCTCTCTACAAACAACATTTCCTCAAAAATTGTGATAGTCAAGGCCCGTCGAAGCAAATTCTTATGACATTTCACATGTTAAGGAAATTGTAGTATTTAAAATATCAAGAGCCGGCAAGAAGACACGGCAAAAGAAATTATATATGTATGATATAAACATGTATTGAATAACCGTAACGGTGGCCACGCGTTTTGAATAATCGTTGATAACGGATCAGGAGGAAAAATTAGGCCACCACGGCTACAAGTTCATCTTTTAGAGTAGACGCGTCTCTACACACGGTAACAGGTCCATCATGACAAAGAAGTAGAAAATAAAGTTCGCATAGGAATGATTGCTTTACAATCTTTTACAGCCTTTTTACAATGTTTTACAGTCTTTTACAGTCTTTTAATCATCTGGCACGCTTCTGACAATAACAGATATAAAATCGATTAATCTTAGTCACCAGCGTGAAGGGAATAGAAATACGTAACGTTTCCATGAGATTATGTACCCAGATAAAAGAGAAACACTTTTAATATTAGCATTATAAAACTCCCACTTCCACCGGATAACTCTAGAGTGGTTTAACTTTACACACTTCACTAATACCTCGATAAGACAAGCGCGTGATGTTTTTACTGCTTACTACGCAATTGAAACGCTCAATGATTTTCTAATTCATAACGAAGTATGTGTTGCAAGACGGTTGCCGTACCTACACAAGTCCTGCCATCACCAGCAAAACCCCGGATGCAGCGACACACATAATTTCCGGGTGTGTTGGAACAAAGCGCGTTCACGTGACAAAGGTTTTCTCCAGTTTCGCATTCATCTACGTCTGCACAAAAAAAAAAACAAAATGATTTTTTTTTTTTTAGGAAGAAGGTGACTTTTCTGAATTTCAAAGACACGCAAGGATCGCGCTTAAGCAGAGATTTACAAGACAGGGACTCAAGTAAGCGTAGACCGGGTCAATTTTTGGTTCTCTGGGGGAGGAGTAGTGGGAAGACGGATTCAATTAACAAGCGTACTTCAACTTTTTCTTACTCCTAATAAAAAAAGACATTCTTTGCAAATTAAAGAAAGCATAAGCAGAATATGGTTTAGCGGTATCATGCTTTTAATCCGGCGAGGATATACTACAGTCATTACGACTGTGGCCCTCGAATTACGGAACTAATTGGAATTTGAAAATATTGGCTTTTGAGGGAAGGGAAAACCAGAGTACCGGGGTAAAAACCATTCGCAGCAAAGGTAAGTTAGGGCAACAGTTTGGTTTTGGAATTGGTTACAAGAGAAGTTCTTTTCATCACCACGATATCCATCTCCGTATTGTTGCACTCAGCGTTAGGGGAACAATCACATTTGTGTCAGGGTTTGCACATTCGTCAATATCTGTCGTAAATTAATAGCGAAAGAGAGAGACTATTTTTGTCTGACCGGATTGGATGTAGGCTTTACCTATACACGTCTTCCCGTCTCCGGTGTAGCCTTTGCCACAGCGGCAAACATAGGATCCTTCAGTGTTGATACACACAGCATTAGGGTCACACTCATTTGATTCAGAGCTTGCACATTCATCAATATCTGCGGACGAAAGGTACAGAGCCGTGAATGTATACATAGAGCTGAATAGAATATGATACACGTTCCTTGCTTTCAAGAGAAAAAGCGAGAGATACGTCCTGTCGTTACAGTGGTAGACCTAAGGCAGAAAATGTCGCCAATGAGAGACTAAGTATTATTAATTGACTAAAGACTAAACACATTGCTAGACTGATTGCAGATATAATAACGAGTTGGTATCCGGTAATTCACCACCACTTGTGAAGTATTTCACCGCGTGATAAAGTAGCGAAAGTTTACCTGTGCAGTTTTTACCATCACGCCTCTTTTCCTTGTATTCAGCGTGCTTGAGAAAAGAGACCTGCCATGGGTCAAAACGGTCTGTGTTGAGCATGCGCCTTGGTTTCTTAGCGACCGAACTATCACGCGATGCTTTTAGCGCATGATCAAATGACAAACGATACAAGGAGCATGCGCTTTAAAACCTCCGTCCACGACCGCGGACGGAGGCTTAATCAAAGACCGTTTCGACCCATGGCAGAGGTCTCCTTTCTCCCACACGCTGAATACAAGGAAAACGAGGCCTCTGCTAACAGGGAAGGTTCACGTCACAACAAAAAAGAAACCGAGGGGGATGGGTGGGGATGTAAAAGTTCTGACATTTCAACGAGCAAAACATCGCCGTTGAGTGTGGGACTTTGTGGGTCAAGAAATTGCAAAATTACGAGATATTAACCTTTACCTGTGCAAATTTTACCATCACCCTGATAACCACTGGAACAGAGACAGGTATATGAACCATCGGTGTTGTTACAACTAGCCTTGGTGTCACAATCGTTTGACTCGGATTTGGCACATTCATTGATATCTATAATCGAGAAGGAAGGATTTGAGCTCAATGTCACTTACGAATTCTCTAAAACCACTTACAGCATAGTAAAGGGCACTAATGGCAAACAAAACTACAACTAGCATCATATCTGTGTCTAGTTCATGCCACAGTCGGCGGTTGTATTAACGGAATTCCACTGCACTACCAAAAACGTTAATACCACACAGTCACGAATAACCAAAATGACATTAAGGACAGAGCCTCCTATGGCTCCTATTGTTGCATTGCATATGTTCTGGGCATCTCCGGATAAACCGAGATAACAGGGTTTCGTATGGACAGATTTGAAGAAAATTTGGGGTGACCACGCATTTTTCGGGATAAAAAAGCCACACATTGTTACATACTTCTAAAGCTCTTTAGAATATATGTTGCTTTATAATTTCCGAAAATGAGTGGTTACCCGAAAATTTCTTTCTACATTTCAACAGCACTCGCTACGGCCTTTCTTTTTCACCCGGCTAGTCCGATAACCACGCAAAAGTACCTCTGTATTACGAGACACCGTCCTTAACACGGCTTAAGTTTGCCGTGAGACTGAGACCGGAACCTGGCAGAGAGTGAAAGAAAGCAATAGTGTAATAGAGCACCGGACAACCGTAGTAGTTAACGGTGTTGTGGTCTGGTTTTTCGATCTGTTGGGGGGGGGGGGGGGGGGGGATTTTAATTGGGATTTTATCCCCGCCCCCCGCCCCTTTCGCCTCATGGTGCGACGAATACCAAATAAACAAAAATTGCGCACTTCATTTCACGCTTTACCTTTACAGGTCTGTGCATTTCCAGTATATCCTTTCCGGCAGCTACACACATATGACCCTTCAGTGTTGGAACACAGAGCATCTGGGTGACACTCGTTCAGCTCCGAGTTTTGGCACTCATCGACATCTGGATTTGAAGGTAGTGCAAGCACACTATTTCAATACATTTTCAACGGGTTGTGGACCCTAATTCTTTCATATATATTTAGTTAATATTTACCACAGGAATTTCTAGTAAACTGTCGTTCTTATCATTATGTGGTATTTTACGTTAAGTTATAATAAAATGAGCAGTAATCTTAGTAAATGCGTCATGAACAGATATTAAGTCAATGAAAGGCGAACAAAACCCATATAAAGCGAAGATTATTTAAGCAATAGAGGATTTTTTCCGTGTTTACATAGCCTCATCTAAACACGAGGGGTTTGGGAGAATTCAGGAAACCAACCCTCGAGTGTTTAGATGAGTCTAAGTAAACACGGGAAAAAGTCCTCTATTGCTTTTATAAAATATTTCTAAAAATTAATTCAACAAATGAAGGGAACATTTATTTATTTACTTCTTTACTGAAATAGATTTTCTCAATACACGCTCTGAACAACTGTAATTCCCACTAGCCAATCATAACGCGCAGCTGACAACACATGAACCAATCAGAATTCGCGGTTTAAAAGTCAAAATCAAGTTGAAATATTCGGCAAGCCGCATGCGAGCGCCATGTTGATCAAAGCGATTTCGGCTTTGATTCCTCCGAAATCGTGCAGAAAAATACCGATCGTTCGGCGAGAACCAGAAGAAATGTTCAAAATGTACGAATCGGAAAGGAAAGAACTTCAACATGTGAAGTTTATTTAAGCTGGAAATGAATGTCACCGTGCTTGACCGCTTCTGAAAGTGGCGCGAACTTGCCCGATTTGGCAGCCCGAGAACAAGGTCGAGAAGTTGAATCGCTCATCGTGCCTTGTGAAGTTTTGCTGGATAGGAATCATAGCCCAAGCAGCGGATTCAGGTTGTAGTATATATTTAAACTGAGAAGGTCTCAGAGAAAATACATTTTACGCTAATTTGACAGCCAAAACAAGGCAACCGATCGGCCGCGCAAAGTTTGATTTGAAGCATTTACAGCCTATAGCACATAGTTTGGTGTACGTTTCCGTGTACATTTCTTCTAAATAAAGAATGTCTTATAGAGAATTTTATTCTAGTACTTAAAATTACCCTGAAAAACTTTTACTGCCTATTTTGTTGCATATTTTGTCCTCTTAGCTTCACTTTAGGTCGTCTAGCTCACGATCATCGAGGCAAGCAAAGCGCTGTGGTTTTTCTTTTGCTTTCTTTCCACGGACTCACGGGGGAAGAGATAGTTAACTCCAATCGAAATTTGGCAATTCCCTCTCCATTTCCTCAATCTTTGTACTTGAAATTGCTTTACGAGTCTTGCGAAAGCTTCGAAATGCTTCAAATTGTACCGGGAAACACAAACAACGTGACGTCACAACCGTGTTTACATACTCTCATCTAAACACACCTATTGACCAATGAGTGGGCGCGTACTATCTTAAACATTTTATAAATATCTGTCTTTGCACGACCTTCATCTGGAACCAACAGCAGTGACTTCATTTCGACAAATTCGCGATTCTTTAACAAACAAGACTCCGTGGTTTTGAAGGAGCCACTCGGCAATAGTTTCCTTTTAAAGTCAGGAAAAAAAGGTTAAACATAAGTCATTTGGTGGGCATAAAACGTGAAATGATGAGACTTAACGATTAGACATTGGAAACCGAAAACATCTGCATCTAATTTTCTTCGAGAGCTCCTGAATGATTAAGACACAGTGACTGAGTTCGTGCACTAGATTAAACCGATATCCAGCTATACTATGCAGGATTTACTTTACAAGTTAATGGTATGACAACATGAAAGTAAACGGTACAACGAACCTGTACAGTTGTAACCGTCGCCCTGGTAACCAAGATTGCAGCCACACACAGGTCGTCCGTCACTATCCTGACAAAATGCGTTTGGACCACAAGATGGAGAACAACCAACAACGATGGCTAAAAAGGCAAAAATTCAAAGTCAGAAATAGTTCGCTTAGCAGGCACTAAAGCATAAACATTTAGTTACGGAAATTTGGTTTATCAACGGAGTTGATAATGTAAATTGACCACCGTACAGGGGTTCGATTAGCTGACGTTTCGAGCGTTAGCCCTTCGTCGGAGCGAATCGAGGAATTGTGGGTTGTGTATGGTTTATATACAGAAAATGGAGCTACGCTATTGGTGGTAACATGGTAACGTGAAAAACAGGAATAAATTAATTGAATGAAAAGCGCTCGTTGATACCGTGGGGATTGAGAGTGCCAATTTGAAAGATCAGTTTTTGCTCGAGATTTTTACGGCTTTCCGTGGTACCTTGATGTAGGGAAAGGCCGGAGATCGACATGTGTTGTTTACAATGGTTAGGGAGATTAAAATGCCGAGCGACAGGTTTGGATGCGTCTTTGTCATCTTTCTCAACATCACGAAGATGTTCTCGGAATCGGTCACCTAGTCGTCTTCCTGTTTCGCCGATGTATAATTTTTTGCATAATGTGCAGGTTATGCAATACATAACATTTGCGGAGGTACACGTGAAACGATCAGTGATCTTAACAGATCGCTTAGGGCCCGATATTTTGTCAGTGTTTTGAATGAAAGGACAGTTTTTGCATCGCGAGCGCGCGCATTTAAAAGTGCCAGGTTGTTCAGTTGTTTTGAAAGCGCTTTTAACTAGAAAGTTACCTACATTTTTGTCGCGTTTGAATGAAATCAGCGGTGGTTCCGAAAAGATTCTAGCAGTTTCTGGATCATTTTGCAGTATCTTAAAGTTATTAAGAATGATGGCTTTAACTGGGTTATTATGCGGGTGAAATGTGAGGGTGAATGGAATTCTGTCATTCTTTTCCTTTTGTGACGTCTGTAGTGCTGACTAGTTAGTTATTAGTTACCTGTGCAGTTTTTACCATCGCCCTGATAACCATCAAAGCAGCGACAGACATAGGACCCTTCATTGTTGTTACATGAAGCGTTAGGGTGACACTCGCTTGTCTCAGGTTTGGCACATTCATCGATGTCTATGAAAAAAAGTGAAGCGGTGCATCAGCATTCGATGTCGCACTTGAACAAAAAGGCTAAATTTGGGTATCTCCATCAATCTTAAAAGCGGACAAATCAATCCACGAAAGGAATATGTGAAGTCGAAAATATGTGTACAACTCGTCAGCGGAGAGCTACATCGCTAATTGCAGCTGGACGATCGGTTGAAATCTTGTCAAGGACAGAATGTTCTTCAGGCTTTGCTCGCGAAGTCGACTTGTTAGTGGCTACTACGAATTCTTACATAATTCATTAGATCTCCTATCTTATATATAAGATTTATGGAAATGACGATCTCGCCTCAACTCTTGGATCTAGTAACTAAGTGGTTAGAGCATCCGAAAGATACTTGCGATGTACCGAACGTTACATCCTTTTTATGATATCCCGTACGTCCTCTTGCACGTGTTCATTGTCGAAGGATAAGAAACGAATCCCAGGAGAGGCCAGCACCAGGCACTTTTTAGCAAGGAACCGTTATCGAAGGAAGTTATGAGTTCAATTTCTGTTTAAGGGAAGGGATGAACTTTCTAACATTTCGTATACGAGTGTTCCGCAGTCTGTTAGACCGTTCAAATTTACACCGGTTATTTGCCGACCAGTGGACTGAAATCAAAGGATAAAATTCAAACACACGGAAGGAATGCCAAGAAGCCTTCCAATTCAGTGTGTTCTTGGCCAGTATTCTTATTCTAAAACGGTGCTCGTACCTGTACATATTCTTCCGTCTCCCGTATATCCTTGGTCGCACTGGCAGACATAGGATCCCTCAGTATTGGTACATAACGCGTTGGAATCGCAGGCATCATTTTCACACTCGTCCACATCTGCGTTATTAAAAAAAAAAAAAAAAAAGACATTAAGTGACAGAAAATTACCGAGGCAATGAATAGCACTCATAATGTTTTTAAGCTGCTGCTAAACACAGCGCACAAGATATCACATAGTTTTAGAACCTTGGCGTAGCTCTTTGGCTCTCCTTTGGAAGGGGAAGAGGTGAACAAAGAAGCTGGGGGATGTGGGTGATTTCCATTAATTCAACCGTTTCAAATACAAACGGAACGCGCGCGTCAAACGTAAACCGTTCTTCCAGAACAACTCAATGCTCTCGCCGGTACCCCAGTGCCTCAAGTCACCTGATCATTTGCATAAAAGGATTTCCTTTAATGCAGAAAGTTCCCGGAATGTTTGGGTAAGATGAAAGCACCCCAGATTTTTTGTGCTTTAGAAAGCGACGTGCTTCAAAATCCAGACGTGATAACTGATTTGAAATTCCGAACTGAAATTCTGAAGACTTTGGCACTCAAGTTAACTGTACTCACACAAGATATTTACCTGAGCAATTTTTCCCATCACCCTGGTATCCATCAAGACACTGACACGTGTAAGAGCCTTCAGTGTTGTTACATATGGCATTAGGGTCACACTCGTTTGACTCAGAACTGGCACATTCATCGATGTCTGTAGGTTAGGATAAGTGAATAGATTTTGCGGTTCGCCTAGCACTGTATCTTTGGTAATATAATAATTCTTGCTACACCCGGCCAACGACTATGTAAACTAATCAAATAATTTTTTACTGGCTGAGTAGTTTTTTTTTTTTCCATTGCCTGATGCCCATCAAAGCAGACGCTAGGGTTCCAGGAAGTTATCCTTCCCTACTTGGTCCCAGTTTTTTTCCGTTGTCTGTTGATCGTTCTTGCAGAAAACTCGGCAAGCGCAGTAGTAGTAGTAGTAGTAGTAGTAGTAGTAGTAGTAGTAGTAGTAGTAGTAGTAGTAGTAGTAGTAGTAGTAGTAGTAGTAGTAGTAGTAGTAGTAGTAGTAGTAGTAGTAGTAGTAGTAGTAGTAGTAGTACAACCAAATATTTTCCGTTTAGCCGGGGATTTAGGCAAACGACTTCGACGCCAGTGTTAAGTGTAACAAAACTGAAGCATGCTGAATGGAACAGCAGTATACAATTAACGTTTACCTACATGGCAACTAACTGCTACTACTGCTGCTGCTGCTGCTGCTGCTGCTGCTGCTGCTGCTGCTGCTACTGCTACTGCTACTGCTACTGCTACTGCTACTGCTACTGCTACTGCTACTGCTACTGCTACTGCTACTGCTACTGCTACTGCTACTACTACTACTACTACTGTGTATCGCCCCTTCAGGCAAAGGAAATAAACGAGGAATAGTTAAAAATTACCCTGCGAAATCGCGCGGAATGACGCTGATCACAGGGACCTTAAGCAACAACGACGGCAACGGCAACGAAAACGTCATTTCAAAATCTAACTTCTCGTCTTTGTAATTCTTTCGCGATGATTTCAATTTGCCTAACTTGGAAAATGCTGGCGAATTCGCCAGGGGCTAAATTACTACAAACGGGGTCAAAGTCAGGAAACAGAAATAAGATTGGCCGTCATGGGCTCGCGTTCTCGAGAAAACATAAAACTCGGTCATTTCACTTTGCCAGAGGACGGCAAAGAAATGTACCAAACTTAAAACGCACGTGCAGAGGGATTGTTTTTGCTCATTAAGCCTGTTGTTTTATGACGTCCTTGCCGTTCCCGTCGTCATTGCTTAAACTCCCTTATGACAAAGAACGTTATTTGGCAGGATATCTGTTGAGAACGCACGACAAATATTGAGTGCGCTCTGACCATATTTGGACATTGTGACTAAATGCTATTTAAGTAAAAAGAGGCGAGGTATTCGTAAATTCCACCAACGTGGTAAGCTGTAAATTCACTTTCAAGATTTCTCCACTCAAGACCTGACAAGTCACAAAATGATTAAGCAAAAGATGGAAGGCTTTCACAGTGGATGAAAAGGAGAACCAAGTGAGCATTAGAAGTAACTAAGGAAGTAAAATGAATAAAGGGGATTAGTTTCTAAAGAAACTGTGGTGCTGCGTCGGTGGGGAAGTGAGACACGAAATTTGGTTTATCAACGGAGTTGATAATGTAAATTGACCACCGTACAGGGATTCGATTAGCTGACGTTTCGACGTTCCGAGCTGACGTTTCGCCCTCCGACGAAGGGCTAAAGCTCGAAACGTCAGCTAATCGACTCCCTGTACGGTGGTCAATTTACATTATCAACTCCGTTGATAAACCAAATTTAAGGAAGTAAAAACTTCATTATAGATGACAACGACGACAACGAAGAATTGCACTCCTGCACGAAGGCAAAAATTACCTGTACAGTTTGTGCCATCTCCCTGAAAACCATCAAGACAGCGACATGCGTAGCTTCCCTCATTGTTGTTACACACTGCGTTGGAGTCACATTCGTTCGCCTCAAGCCTTTCACATTCATTGATGTCTGCAAACGAGAGCAAACGAGCTTTAAAAGTACATCCGTTACATCATTGTTCAAAGAGATAACAATTTCATATTTACAATAACAATTGGTGATCAGGTGTCCTTTAATCGCAAATTGTCAACTGCAAAATGAATGATTACAAAAAGGTTTTACCTGTGCAGTTTTTGCCATCGCCCTGATAACCACTGCGACAGAGGCAAGTATATGAACCTTCAGTGTTGTTACAGAGAGCACTGGTGTCACAGTCATTCAACTGGGAACTAGAACATTCGTCCATATCTGGAATTATAAATAAGTGGTGAAATTAGAGTCCAATTCACGAAAGACACGTAAGACATCTTGGATTCTTGGATTAAACAAAGCGTTAGGTACCGTTACCTATTTCTAATGGCAGTTGGTGAGACGATACTAATAGTGTTATTCAACTGAACATTTTGCAAGTTTTGAAAAACAAAAAACAAACAACAACAACAACAACAAAAAAAGACGGAAAGGCATTCAAAGCCATCCCAAACCTTCTTAAAATTTAAGGTAGTTGCGAATCCCATCCTTAATTATTTTTAAACGCTGCAGAAAAAAAAAAAGATTCTTAACGTACTGGTGATTACCAGATGACACAAACTGGGGGTCGCCGAGCTCACTTTCAACCTATAGTCACGAAAAGTGGGGTGTTTCTAATAGGTTAAACTGTTGCCGCGGTAACTTATTATGCCAAAACACTTGTCACAACTCGTTCACCAATGAATGGTCATTTGTTTGATACCACTATTCTAGTATTAACATTTAAACTGTGCTAGAATTGTTCCATCAAAGTGTAAGAGCGGAAGGCGCTGGAAAGCAGTGTCAGCCAGCTTGAGCTCTGTCTGCTTTCTTGTGGAGCTACTATCGGTATGCACGACTGGTGGAATACCGCTCAATATGAAACGGTTGTCTTGGAAAAGAAACATTTAACTATTCCTTTAGCTTTCTTATAATGATCTAATCCACTGATCTTACCTGTGCAACGTCTACCGTCCCCCTGATATCCTTTTATACACCTACAGACATAGGATCCCTCACTGTTGGTGCAGATCGCATTTGGGTCACACTCGCTTGCTTCCTTCCTTGCACATTCGTCAATATCTGAAAAGACATTAAGTACAACTTCAGTTAGAATTCACTCCGTACTAGCATACGCAAGTGAGGTATCCATTCAAGTTGGACATGGTATATAAAAATTCCGCGTTCATGCTTCAAAATATGACACTTATAAAAACTTTCATCCGCGACTGAACTCCTCCCAAGTATAGTAAACTCGCAAATAGTGGACGTTTTAGTAACGGGGCTAGTTATAGTCAAATGCGCTCTCAATATTGTAATCAACATCCAATTGTAAAGTTTCCGCATCTACAACTAGATGGCATAAAATAACCATTTTGTACTGAACTCAAACGACTCTTTACCTCTACAGTTGATACCATCACCCCGGTAGCCATCTTTACAGATACAGGAATAAGAACCATTTGTGTTCGTGCACTGTGCGTTTAGCCCGCAGTCATTACTCTCAGGAGTTGTGCATTCATCTACATCTGTGTTGGAAAAATAATATTTATAACAAGTTGCGCTAATTCCAAAACACGTTTTGATTTTTTTAAAGACCGATTCGCACCAAAATTTAAAACGCAGTTTATAAAAAAAGTTTTTTTCCCCCTAAAGCATCTCAGTGGTCCAGAATCCCGAATCATTGAATCCGATTGGCTAACCAGCGGTACGCGTACGGACGGCTAGCGACTTGGAAAGGAAGCGGGGAGAATTTCCGTTTATCGTAAAGAGTAAAAATGACAAAATGATGATTTATTAACCAAAAATGCTTGTTAAGGGGAAAAGGAAAGTGCAGTTTCTTAAAAAATGCGACCACACATCAGAATATAGTTTATCTTGTCGCCATAAGTTTGGCGCTCTAATCTCATTTTCTGCTGTTAATTTTTCGGCATGTGGCCTGTGGCCAGACTTGAGACCAATGGCACAGTTTTTCCCGATACGGACCGACCTATCCCCGCCCTCACATAAAAATATTCTTTATCTTCAGCCTAGCAATAGCCCACCCTAACTATAGTCCAGCCCATTGTGTTCCGTTCCAAGACTGAATGTACATGAAAATTGATGAGTAGTTACATGACAAGATTTGTCTCGTTGGGATCATGTTGTACGATCTTGCGCGTATAACGAATATAGGTGGTTAAATATGATTAGTGTAAAGCGGCATGCAAGTACAGTGATGACCTTACCAGCACAAAATCTGCCGTCTCCTTCGTAACCTCCGAGACAGCGACAGATGTACAAACCCTCAGTGTTGGTGCACAAGGCGTTGGAGTCGCATTCGTTTAGCTCATCATTAAGGCACTCATTAACGTCTGGATTTGAAAATGACAATGATGATAATGGTAACGGCGATAATGATAACGGAGGTGCCTATTTAGCTTCACTGACTCATAAAACCTCCTCTAGGAGATACTATAGTCATTACTGAAGTCATCTCAACAACCTAACCCATGCACGAATGAAAGAATGCGATCAGAGGTGGTGAGAAGTAGGTACTGGTACGTTTTTGCTTTTACTGGCAATAACTGTCAGTAAGAGCGAAAACACTCAGAATTACCTCGACGTTTACCCGACTTCTTTTATTTGATTTCCTCCACTGAGTACTAAACTAATTATCTATCTTTAACAGTCAACAGTTCTTAGAATCTCTTTTAAGAAAGAAACTTCAAGTAAAAATAGCCAGTTTTCACGATAATGATATCATCTACGAAGATCATTTCAAACGACTTTGGACAGCCTGCTGACCAAGCGTAGGCAAAACATTTGACACTGCAGAGCCTGCATTTTCCTTTCCCAGGTGCTCGCTCACGCGACCGCTTCGTGTGTTTTCTTTACCAATAGCCACGTGTTCTCTTCGAGACCTTTTGCTAAAGGAGGTCGCTCTGGCCATCTTAACATAGCAAGCCTTAGTTTGCGCACGGATGTCGATACAGTGTATAACTACAAAGTGTTGTCACTACGAATGTGGAGAAAACAATCTGCGAACTGTTTTAGAAAGGTTCAAGGACACCAGTTTCTATCTCCAAACGCGAATATGACAAGTTTTCGTTTATCAATTGGGCGGTCTTTGTCTTTCCATACATTGGAAGGAATAAGGTTATAACAATGGGAGCCCATCCTACGCTATTTAATAATTGGTACTAGGGTACGTGGTAACGCGAAAAACAGAAATAAATTAATTGAATGAAAAGCGTTCGTTGACACCATGGGTTTAAGGGTTCCGATTTGAAATTCATCTTTCAAATCGGAACCCTTAATCCCCACGGTATCAAAGAACGCTTTCCATTCAATTAATTTATACCTCTTTTTTTAACGTTACCACGTTACCACGTTACCACCAATAGCGTAGCTACATATTTTGTATATATAAACCATACACAACCCACAATTCCTCGATTCGCTCCGACGAAGGGCAACGCTGGAAACGTGAGGTTTTTGAATCCCTGTACGGTGGTCAATTGACATTATCAACTCCGTTGATAAACCAGATTTTAGTGTGACAGAAATCGCTTATTGTAAATGGACAAACCTGTGCAGTTGTATCCGTCACCTTGGAAACCAGAATTGCAGACACATACAGGAGGAGCAGCATTTTCTTCACAGAAAGCGTTTTGACCACAAAATGGAGAGCAACCAATGGCTAAGAGATTAAAGATCATCTACTGTTAACACCGAAATGTTCCCCCAAATGCGTGCAAGAAATCGAAAAGTCTTCTTACCCGTACAGTTTTTACCATCTCCCTGATATCCGTCAAGACACTGACATGCGTAGGATCCTTCAGTGTTATTACACACGGCGTTAGTGTCACAATCGTTTGTTTCGTTGCTTGCACATTCATCATTATCTAAATTTAAGAAAGAAATTCCTCAAAATGTTGCGTTCGGCTTGTTAAGCGACCGGTCTATCTGGGTAGTTATCACACCTGGAAAGCGTCCTGCTATAACAGAAGACCACACTAACCCGACCAAATGTGTTTATTGAGGACAATGTGGAGCCATCAATGGACGTTTTTCATCACATAAAACTAAGTAACAAAACATTTTAGGCAGAAAACGTCAATTGAAAACAAACAGTCGTGAGGGATCTATTCTACATACAATAGAGACAATCTAAGGGTCAGTATTTCGAGTTCTAGCTTCTGCTGCCGTGTTTTTCTTTAGATAACAACTTTGCTCCACATTGTTTCTCTCTACGTGTGTTTGTGTTGTGAGAGATGGTAGGATAGCAGTACCCTCAACAGGGGCTAAGTGGCTATGTGGGCCGACAGTGACTCGTATGCAACTTAACCTGTCCACACTTGAGGTTTAACTCACCTGTACAGGTTTTGCCATCTCCGGAATAACCAGCGAGACATCGACACGCATAGGATCCGTCAGTGTTTGTACACAAAGAATTAGTATCACATTCGTTTAATTCAAGATTGGTGCATTCGTCAATATCTGTGGATAAAGGACAAAAAAGTGGTTGAGATGACAAGAATCACCTTGCCGACGAAGAGTTAAGAAGCAATTCTTGGTTTGTTCAACACCCTCCGAACATTTTAATCGAAACAAATATGTGCGAGGCACATCCGACATATTTCTGCTGTATTATACAAATGAACTGCGAATTAATTTTGTCTTTCTTTTGAGAGGGATGGGTTGGGGGAGAGCTTTTCGTTGAAGCTTGACAACGGTTTCGTAATCAATAAAAGGAGGTAGGGTGGTCGAGCGGTTAGAGCGCTGGACTTACAATGCTGTCGCCCCAGGTTCAAGTCCCGCTCTAGCTCCGCCAGTTGGGATTCTTAACCTGTTGTGTTTATTTGAATTATTTGTTTTATGTATTTGCTCGCGCCCACTAACCTTTGTTTTAGAGATACTGCCGAGGGTAAATAAAGATCATGCATTTAAAGGGCGAGGACAAAATACAATGAAAACGTGCTATTGTTACAACCTAATGTAATTGACATACTTTCACAACATGTGGGCCAGCTTAAAAACAAAATTGATTGATAAAGGTATCCTCACCTGTGCAGTTTCTACCGTCACCAATAAAACCACTTAAACAACGACAAACATATGATCCTTCAGTGTTGGTGCACAGGGCGTTAGAGTCACATTCGTTCGTCTCATCGCTAGCACAATCATCGGCATCTACAATAAACATGAACGAAGATATTGACCGAAGATATATATTTTACGAGAGAGTCCACGGCATTTTTTGTCGTTGTGAGGGTATTTTGAGGTAAACAGTTACCGTACATGTGGTTCAACAAATATGGGCAAAACCAATTCTTGGCTAAACCATAAAGGGACGCTGACAAGATGTAAATGATTACCTAATTACTCATTAATGATAGCTATCACGTTTTATTTACCTGAACAGTTTCTTCCATCACCAATGAAACCACTTAGACAGCGGCAGGTGTACGATCCCTCACTGTTGGTACACAAGGCGTTGAGGTCACACTCCTTCGTTTCATTACTAGAGCACTCGTTGATGTCTGTGTTCAAAATCACGAGAAAACGTATTTCAACTTACCACGGTAGTCTTGGGAGGTATTCTTCTTTCAGGGGAGGGGAGGAAGGAGAGGGTGATCTAATTTTCAGTAAGAAGAACATGAACTCTTTTCTTTTCTTTTCACACCTAGGATGTAATGAGTTCTTCTATTCTGGAAAAAAATGAACGACAGGTGCCGAAAGTAACCAGAATTGTATATCTCTTCACAACGTTAAGTTAAAATGTAGCGATGTTTTGACAGATTCTCCCAACTATAATACTAATGTTGCAAATGGGCCTTAAAGGGTAATCTACCTGAAGAGTAACTACAATAAATCACTTTTACCTCTACAAGTCCTTCCATCGCCTTGATAACCCGAGATACATCGACAAACGTAGGATCCTTCGATGTTGGTACACAAGGCGTTGGAGTCGCAATCGTTTGTTTCATTCGTTGCACATTCGTCAATATCTGAAACATGATTTGAAACAAAACTTTGTTTTATTTACTTTATGTTCAATTTCCGACATCGCACTCGTCAATGTCCACAAGAGAAATTCTGGTTGGTGGGTGGGCTCTTGTTTGCTTGGCTGAGTGACTGGCTGACCGATGGTTGGTTGTTTGGTAGATGGATGGATTACCGTGCAAAGTTCGCTTGTCACATCTATCATCCATGTTTTGTTAAATGCCTACAAAATAAGTTTAATTGGCACAAACCTGTGCAGTTGAAGCCGTCTCCTTGGTAACCAGGGTTACAGCCACATACAGGTCTTCTATCGCTTTCCTGGCAAAACGCGTTAGGACCACACGATGGAGAACAACCAGGGAAAATGGCTGACATGAAAATAAATTTACAGATGTCAAATGTACTGTAAAATATGACAGAAATGTGAATAATAAGCTGGCAAAAGTTTACCTGTACAGTTCTTTCCATCTCCGACATACCCACTGATGCAGCGACAGATATAAGATCCTTCAGAGTTGGTACAAAGCGCATTCTTGTCACAAGTGTTTGTATCGTTACTGGCGCATTCATCCACATCTGAATCAATAAAGGATGTGAAAAGAAATAGTTGACTGCGAAACATTAACTTCAGTCATAAACCTTTAGCTTCAAACCTTGGTCCTTGTGATATTCCTGTTTCTCAGTTTATACGTATCACGCGATAATTAAATAAAGCTGTTATTCACGGGCTCTTGCTCGTGTCTGGTAGGCCGTGCACTGGGCATTCAATGTTGAAGTCGTGAAGAAATAAGTCGTTAAGGATGATCAAAACCTGTCCAGGAGTACTTTCCGGGGGATTCTTTCACGGCACTGTTTAGCCTTTGTAACGAGCCACCCTGCAATCACCGGAATCAACAAGATCCCCTTGCCCTTTGTCTTGCTATATTTTCTTCTATACAATCACTTAGCCCAGAGAAACTACAGATGACAGTAAAAGTACCCAAAACAAACTGCATGCTTGCATTCACCGCGGTCTGTACTGAGCAACTTTATATTATTGCGATGAAATTATTTAGCAGCGCTGGTGGGGTCGTGCATTTAAACTAATAATTACAAATTTAAAGAACTATAAAAACACTTGAATTGCTAAAAACACAAACTATCATAGCCGTAACGATCACAGAAATTGTAGGAATCCTCAAACTGAGAAATGCCCCTTTCTGATGAATAAGAAAATTGTTTAGTTTACCTGTGCAGTTCTTCCCATCGCCAGAGTATCCTTTGAAACACCGACAAACGTACGATCCCTCAGTGTTCGTACAAACAGCGTTGGTATTACACTCGTTTGATTCAGAGCGTTTACACTCGTCTATATCTACAAAACGAATGGTGTATCTTTTTAAGTAGCTCGTCTGTTTGTTTGTTTGTTGTTGTTTTTGTTGTTTTTTCTTCTTGTACAAAACTGCGAGTGCAGACAATTTATTAACCTTGTCTGATTTTATGTTAAGACAAAACAAATAATAGTATAACCGCTGACATGTCCTAGAAATATTAAGACATTTCAAACAGCAACAACTTCTACATTCTCCGACTATTAGGAATACTCATAAAAAATACATAAATAATTCATGATGGGAATATAAAATATATTAATGTTCAAGGAGTGTCTTTATATCTGATATAGACAAGGCTCAATTTTACGCCCGATTAGTGTAAGAATGGACAGATGTACAGTAAAGCTTTAGGCCGTTCAATAAATTCGCAATTCGTGTTTTATCAAGTCCGAAAACACTCGGTTGCGCCTCGTGTTGAAACCTTGATAAAACACTCCTTTATTAAACATCAACCTACAGTTTCATGGATATATAAGCTGAAAATCTTGCGAAATGTTTACCGACGTTTTTTTGCTTATTAACGGCAAGTTATAAGGATGTCCCTCTTGCTCTCCTAATGCTAAAGAGATGCCAACATGTAATGGTAAACATGGCAAACCTTGAAATCGTGCACACTGACAATTTCCTCTGTGAAGCGTCATTTAATTTTGTACCTGAACAATTCCTTCCATCGCCAAGATATCCATTCAAACAGCGGCATACGTAAGATCCTTCAGTATTGGTACATAGGGCGTTAGGGTCACATTCGTTTGCTTCAGGACTTGAACATTCATCGACATCTACAAAATGTTAAAGAAGCAATGAACTCTCTCCTAAGCGTCTTATATCCTTGTTCTTTTCCAAAATGGTGGAATGGCCGCTTTTAGACCTATCGTGCTTTATAAGGATAGTTAACCTGTCAGTATCGTTATCACCATCGTCATATTGCTATTCGGCTATTATCTTAGCCATTGCCATTGCCATTGCCATTGCCATTTCATTGCTACTGCTATTGTTATTGCTATTGCTACTGCTTATACCATAGCCATTGCTATTGCCATTGCCATTTTCATTGCTATTGCTATTGTTATTGCTATTGCCGTTATCATTGCTATTGCCATTGCCATTGCCATTGCCATTGCCATTTCCATTGCCATTGTCATTGTCATTGCCATTGCCATTTTCATTGCTATTGCTATTGCTATTGCTATTGTTATTGCTATTGCTATTGCTTATACCATAGCCATTGCTATTGCCATTGTCATTGCCATTACTTTTTCCATACCTATTTCCATTGCCATTTTCATTGCTATTGCTATTGCTTATATCATAGCCCTTGCTATTGCCGTTGTCATTGCTATTGCCATTGTCATTGCCATTTCCATTTCCATTGCCATTGCTTTTGCCATTGCTACTGCTATTGCCACTGACATCACTATTGCCATTGCTATAGCCATTGCTATTTCCATTGCTAATTTCATTGCTATTGCCATTGCCATTGCTATTGCCATTGCTATTGACATTGCCATTGTTATTACCATTGCCATTGCCATTACCGTTGCTATTGCTATTGAAATTGCTATTGCCATTGTCATTGTCATTGTCATTGCCATTGCCATTGCCTTTGCTGTTGCCGTTGCTGTTGCTATTGCTGTTGCTATTGCTAATGCTATTGGCATTGCCATTGCTATTGCCATTGTCATTGCCATTTGTTATTGCTATTGCTGTTGCTGTTGCTATTGCTGTTGCTATTGGCATTGCCATTGCTATTGCCATTGTCATTGCCATTTGCTATTGCTATTGCTGTTGCTGTTGCTATTGCTAATGCTTTTGGCATTGTTATTGCTATTGCCATTGTCATTGCCATTGCCATTTTTATTACTATTGCTATTGTCATAGCCATTGCTATTTCTATTGAAATTGCTATTGCCATTGTCATTGCCATTGCCATTGCTATTGCCATTGTCACTGCTATTGCTATTGAAATTGCTATTTCCATTGCCATTGCCATTGCCATTGCTATTACCATTGTTATTGCCACCGCTATTGCTGTAGTGTCTAAATTAGTAAAGGGATAAAGGGAACATTCCCTGGGCTACCATCATTGACAATTAAATTAAGTTGTTTTTTCATTCATTAAATCCATTACTATTGCTTTTGCCGCTACCGCTGTTATTGTTGCTGCCATTACCATTGCCAATGATGTTGCTATTGCTACTATTCTTGCTATTATACATATTAGATTTCCGAAAGTCTAGGGAAACATAAACTTCTCTCGGAAAAGTGAGAAATAGAAAAGAATTAAGTGGGATGGAGAATACCATAGGGAAACAATCCTTGGACAAGCTGGTCAGAGATAAAGTCTATTCAGCACAGTAACCACCAGTTATGAGTGACTACAGAATGGCAGTCGGTATTTAACTGAAGGCACGATACCTGAGCAGTTTGTATCATCCCCTGTATATCCATTCTTGCACAGACAGATGTAAGATCCTTCAGTGTTGATGCAGAGGGCGTTTGCATCACAATCGTTTGATTCAGAGCTTGGACATTCATCAGAATCTATGATAGTTGCCATGACATACAAGGGTTTTCAATCACGTGTTGCAAAACCAAAACAATTGTCAACCACTGTTGTCTCTTATGCAGCCGTCACGAAGGGTTCCGTGCGTCACGCAGCGCTCCTCCCCAGAAATGTTTGGAGACAAGCGTTGAGTAACGAGTCAAATACCAGACTACAATCACTTTGGAGCAGCGCAAAACAAAAACTGATGACTCATTGAAGTTTAAATGGTTAAAGCAAGAAGAGCGCTAACATCCTTCAAACTTTAAATTTAAAATATTTATCACAATACGCACGCTGTAAAGCGAAAGCGCTAACGTCCGTTTAGCCCACTCTGGTGATGGTCCACAGAAGCCACCAAATATTCAGTATTTCTGCCTTGGCGATTCCGATTCCTCAAATTCTAAACTTAAACAGCCATTTCTGCCATCTACTTCTTTTTCCACAACAAACCGACGATCTTCCAGTTTTGGTTTACCGGGCGCTTCTAAAACACTTGCTTGAATTCATGGAGCTGAAGAAAGCTCAGGCCCTTAATTTGTAATACCTGTACAGTTGCGGCCATCGCCTTGATATCCCTTCAAACAGCGACACACATAAAATCCTTCAGTGTTCGTACACAAAGCTTTAGGGTCACACTCATTTGACTCTTCGGTTGCGCATTCGTCAATGTCTATAGTTAAAAAAATAATAATAAAAATAAAAATTAAAATTAAAATAATAATAATAATATTTAGTACGTGGCCAACTAAACGTAAGAAACAGAAAAGATAACTTGTGGATGGATTAGGCAGAACTACACCACGAAAACTGGGACCTTGTTAAGAACTTACCGTCATCTGTGCTGCACTTATTTTCCTACGCTGGGCCATTTATACGCGTCTTCTTTTTGAGACGGTTTTGCCTTTATGTTCAGAGACGTTCTCCTCATACAGTGTAACATATGGCGTTCTAATGAAATTTCTTTGCAAGGACGTGGGTCTTTGTGACTACTTTTCCGTTTTGATATTTCTTTTCCTTTCGTGATTCCGTGATTCCAACAGAAGGGTTAAATTATCCTGATATTCTTCTAAAGATTGACACAACACAATCTTGCTTGTTTTTGCTATTGTATATATCAGCCAACCTCTCCGTGCCTTTCAAATATGTAATTTGCGAACGCAAATAACGCAAAGACCAGTAATGGCGAATTTTGACAAAAGAAACTGTAATCCGCATAAATTAAGCGTTTGAGAACCTATTACACGAACCTGTACAGCTGTATCCATCACCTCGGTAACCAGAATTACAGACACACACAGGAGGGGTTTCACCTTCCTTACAAAACGCGTTAGGACCACATGACGGAGAACATCCAGGAGAAACAGCTGCAAGCAGTGAAGTAGAAGTCTGTTACAAAATTCTTCAACACCAAAAGCGAAAATATTCCTAGTCTACCTTCAGCTTTAAAAAGGCGAGCACAAATCATTAATTGCTTTCCTTTTCTAGAATTGGAACGGTATCTCCCCCCCCCCCCCCCCCCCCCACACACACACACACACACACACACACACACCGAACTTCGTGGGCTAAAGAAAGCACCCTCTAAACGCAAACTGACTCCCTTCATTCTTGAAACTGAGGAGATGAATGTCCACATGCGCTATATTGACGCACATCTGGAACACATTTGAACTTAAACTAGCTAGCTATCTCTTGGACACGTTAAGAAACTCTTTTTTTTCCCTATTTTTCCCTCAGGCTAAAGTAATGTAGACATCTGTTTATGAGTAACTGCTTTAGTGTGTGTGTTTTCTTAAAATAAGCTTATAATATACAGTGTCAGTTTATGTAGCCCGCCTAGAATAGCTGTGCTAACTGCGGGCTACAAAAGCCTTTTTCCCAAATTGTAAAAATGTTCGTTGTTCTTCTTATGGACTAATAGTGGCAGCCAGTGGCACCTTTATCCGATCTCATCCCACAGAAGCCGCCATGAAATTATGTGATATGCACGGTATATAAATACATGACCATTAGCTTTTACCTGTACAGTTTCGCCCATCGCCTTCATAACCCTCAAGGCAGCGACAAACGTAGGACCCTTCCGTGTTCACACATTTGGCGTTAAGGTCACAGTCGTTCGTTTCAGGGCTGCTACATTCATCAAAGTCTAAGTTGAACAGAAATTGTTGGTGCTAAGCGATTTGAAATTACTAGTCTATGAAACAAACAGAGAGATTGAGTTCCATTGAGTGTCGTAAAACCAAAGTAATTAATTTGACCGAAACAGTGCATTTGATTGAGCCAATCAGAATACGAAGCAATAACATGTAGCTGGCGCAAAGTGCGGGAAAATGAACGCGTGTAACTTGCGATTGGTTTTGGTTTTGCTTCTCATTGGTTGAAAAAGTGGCGCGAGGTTTGCTGTCCAAATTACAGAGCAAAGCAATGAAAAACGAAAAAAACCCAGTTGACTTTCGATGCTCAATTGAAAACCGCTCCAAGAAAATCATAAAAGATGGTATTTTTGTAATCATTAAGGAGGCTCGCACCATCACCCCAAGGCCAAAAAAACTTGTGCGATCCTCCTTAGGTGTGACTCTTGCATTTTTTATTCTTTTTGCTTTGTAATTCCTTTGCAAATAGTGAAATAAATGAGCTGAGAATCATAAATCTTGTGCGTTTTATTCTTTTTACCTGCGCACGTTTCGCCATCTCCAATATATCCAGTATTACAGCGACATTCATGGGACCCTTTGGTGTTGACACACGAGGCGTTGAGGTCACACTCGTAAATTTCAAGCTTACACTCATCAATATCTGAATTGAAATGGAGAGACAAACACGGGGGTTTCGTTATCATAAGCATTATCTCCTTCACTAGCTTCTCCGTTTTTGTCTCCTTGTCAACCTCGTATCCTACTTAACGCATTTCCTTCTCCTTCTTACAATACAATAATACAATAATACAATAAAGTTTATTGTGAAAATACACTTAGCTACAGTAATGGCGTGCTTTCACAGACGGGACCGAAGTAGGGGTCTGTGAAAGCACGCCAGCTAATTTACAGGTATTCCACAAACACAATAAAATTAAGAGTTAAAAAGCTAAATATGGAACATACTATAATTAAAATTATATTAAAAAAGCGTCGTAATTATAAAAATTGCTCTAAGTCAACTTGTCTAATGGATCTCTTAAAAGACTTAAAATTCGTTATATTTCTCAACATATTAGGAATTGAATTCCAGAGTTTGGGACCAATATAGCGGACTGAGTTCAAGCCATATGTAGTAGACTTTGGCTTGGGTAGCAAGAGAATATAGTCACCTCTTAAATTGTAACTATCGTTCTTCCTATGAACTATTAGGTCTTGTATACTTTCAGGCGCTAAAGAATTGTGGACGGCATTAAAAATAGACAATGTAATTTTAATTAATCTTTGTTGTTTTAAAGATGAGAGGCCTAATGCGTTAAGAAGTTCCGGGTAGCTCGTGTACTTATCCCTGAAAACAAACCTGATCGCGCGCTCATTTAACCTTTCCAATTTATCTGCAGCACTTTTACTACAAAAATTCCAGGTTTCACTGCAATAATTGAAGTGAGGAAGGATAAATGCTAAATATAAGTCGCGCCTTGTTTCGAAGGGAAGTATTTTCTTCATTCTTTTAAGAACAGCTATTTGCTGTGAAACTTTCCTACATATTTTAGCAACATGATTGTCAAACTTCAATTTGTTATCTATCGTTATGCCAAGCATCTGAAATTCTTTAGACACTGGGATACTGGGTGATGGTGGATGTTAACGTGTCACCGAAAAGTAAGAAGAAGACCCCACCCCCCTCCTCCCCCTTGCATCTATAAATGTAATGATAACAAGAAGCAGCGAAAGGCGCAAAGGATTATCCCCGTTTCTTTTAGTTTACGATGGAAAGAACTTCTACTTCTAGTTTAATACTCTTCAACGCTATTACACATCAAGAAGAGTTAAAAGAATAAAAATATAAACATGGCCAATAAAAATAATAAATAAACAAGTAAATAGATAAATAAAATATGTAATTAAGAATATAGCTATATTTAAAAATAGAACTTAAAATAATTTTGCACTGCAAAATGCTGAATAATTAAGTGATCTGGTTACAGGTAATAAACAGTTCCAGTCCCTTATAGTTCTCGGAAAGAAACTATACTGGAAATGTAACCAATGTAACCATTCTGGAAATGTAACCAAAACCGATGGCTACAGGTTGCAATGAACAGGAACTTTTTTTCGGTCTAGTAAAACATTCCGTCTTCATTCCTGTGGCAATTTTTCTTTTTTTCTAGGGTTTTTTTCCCCACCATTCTATGTTCGATTCGTTGTCCCAGTCTTGGCATTCTTATATCATTTGTAGTGTTAAGTCTTTGCTTTTACTACTTGTGAGTCAATTTGGACCGTTTTTTTTTTTTAAGTTTTTAAAGTGCCTACAAACGAAACAAAACATGCCATTGCCATGACAACTCTCTTGGCTCCAGTCTCTTTCTGTCAAAAACCAAATATCCCCATTTACAACCCTTTTAAATGGGACAGAGGGTCCTGCTCGAAACAGACATGGTTCTAATATTGTCTAAACTCTCCTCATTAGATTGCTGGGTTGGATGATACTTGGTTAAGACAAAAACTGGGAATTTCATTTCTAATTAAGACAGGACCAGCGGTAAAGCTGTTGTCATGGCAACAGCACCACAGGTGTCATTTTGTTTCTTTTGTGGTGTATATTTCTGGTGCCAAGTTTGAAGAACACTGCTCCAATATTTCTAGAGATATTATTGATTCAGTATTTTACCATTTTAGTTGCACAGTTTAATACGTCATCACTTTCCTAATTTGCATAATACAAAAACGTTAATATCTCTAGAACGAAAAAAGATATTCCAAAAAGGAAAAAGACATTCTTCTGTATTTTGAAAAGCCTTTCAAATGAACAGTAATTATTTTTCATTTCATAGGCACTTTAAGTCGTACAGAAATCCAAGATGGCAGATTTGAAGTGGCGACCGTTAAGGAGATTGAAGGCATAATGATCCCTTTCGTGTACTGAAAGGAAGCAGGTTTGGACTTACTGGCAAATTAGCCAAATAGAAAGAACCTGGAGTCAAATTATGGATTAACCTGCCGAAGGAACTCCAGAACATTAATGGAATTAGGACTTTTAAGGCAAGATGATTTAATAGCATTTTTAATGATGAATAATGATTAGATTACATTAGTTTTTGCTTTTTGGAGTTGCTCTCATTTTATTACACTTATGTTTGTAATATTGCAGATTTCAATTCAGTGTGTCTGTAAGTGTAAACTTACCTCTGCAGTTAAATCCATCGCCTTCAAAACCAACACTACAAACGCAAACAGGAATATCACTCTCTTCTCGGCAAACAGCGTTTGGACCGCAAGACGGTGAACACTCAGGGAGGATAGCTGGAAATTTAAAATTAGCAAGTACAGAACCTTCTTAAACAACATTTTAGGAGGTGTGACATTGTAGATTTTACTATTCTTATCTAGTTTTTTATTCTACATGACTATCTCACCTCTTTATTATCCTGCAGTAGCCTTTAGCCTGTGGTAGTTTTTATCCTGTTGTAAAGGGGGTTAGTTTCTAAAGAAACTGTGCTGCTGCGTCGGTGGGGGAGTGAAACACGAAAATTTGGTTTATCAACGGAGTTGATAATGTAAATTGATTACCGTACAGGGATAGAGCATTTTGCTCATGATCGGTTCCTGGTGAATTTTGGATAGATCCAGTCCTTTGAGGGGGCAAACGGTCAAAATTACAATTTCAAATTACGTCCTAAAATGGCCGTTTGCCCCCTAAAAGGCCTGGATTTACCCACAATTCACCAGAAAGTGATCATTAGCAAAATGGTGTATTCGAAATGCTGACTTTTCAGGCGTTAGCCCTTCGTCGGGGCGAATCGAGGAATTGTGGGTTGTGTATGGTTTATCTACAGAATATGGAGCCGAATATCTGGAGAGATATATGGAGCAGAATATCCTGTAGTAGTTATTAGTTACGCAGAGTCCCTATTGATACCAGCCTAGTGCTGAAAGGGCCACCCTGCCTAAATAAAGATGACTTGACTTGACTTGACTTGATTGGTACTGACATTTTATCTCAAGAATTGCAAAGAAAGATCGTTTAAATATTTTCCCTTAGAATTTACCTATACAATTTCTTCCGTCTCCCTGGAAACCTTTAATACAGCGACAAACATAGGATCCTTCAGTGTTGGTGCAGAGGGCGTTGGAGTCACACTCGTTTGTTTCCGCACTGGCACACTCGTCAATATCTACAAAAACGCAATGACATCGTCACTGAGGCATTTCAATTATACTTTCTCATTCAAGGACTTATTAATATTGAAGAAAGCTGATTTACTTGTCAAAAGCTAAAGGTTATACTAAGAGGACTGAGTTAAAGAAAACAGTTAATTAATTAATCAATTAATTAATTAATTTAGATCATTTATAGAATAAGGAAATTGAATCTACTGCCGCGCGGCTAAAATGACCAGTAAAACCCCAGTAACACTAAAACTAAGCATTTTCATGTAAAAAGACAAAATCAGATTTTAATCTGATTTTGTCTTTTTACATGAAATGCGTGTACTATATGGCTTAAGGATCCAATGCATACAGCAATCGAAAACAACGTTTACCTGTGCAGTTTCTTCCGCCGCCTTCATATCCTTTGACACAGCGACACACATAAGATCCGCCCGTGTTGGTGCACAAGGCGTTGGCATCGCACTCGTTTGTCTCTTCAGTGGCACATTCATCTAAATCTATTATTGAGATGTGATTACTTTAAATTAGTTCACCGTTTGCGTTACAGTTAATATCGCATATACATTGCGAGTGACTTCATTTCATCATAATCACCGTCACCGGCACCGGCACCGTCACCATCGTCATAGTCATTGTCATTGTCATCACCATCACCATCACCAGCAACATCACCATCAACATCTCCATCGTCATAGTCATTGTCATTGTCATTGTCATCACCATCACCATCACCAGCAACATCACCATCAACATCTCCATCGTCATAGTCATTGTCATTGTCATCACCATCACCATCACCAGCAACATCACCATCAACATCTCCATCGTCATAGTCATTGTCATTGTCATCACCATCACCATCACCAGCAACATCACCATCAACATCTCCATCGTCAGTCACTGTCATTGTCATCACCATCACCATCACCAGCAACATCACCATCAACATCTCCATTGTCATCATCATCGTTATCGCCAGTGTCATATTCAGTGTCAAGATCATTTTGTCCACAACTATCTCCGTCGACATCATCATCATCGTCGTCGCCGTCATTTCAAGTTGTGTGTTGAAACACAACCAAATTAACCACGAGCTGTTATGTTGTAACAAGGCAAAGTAATAGGAACGCCTTATATACCTGTACAAGATTGGCCATCTCCTTCATATCCTCTTATACAACGACAAACATAAGATCCTTCAGTGTTGGTGCACATGGCGTTAACATCACAGTCATTTGCAAATTCATTTGCGCATTCATCATTGTCTAAAAAAGATCAAATGCGTTCAAGCTTAAAGGGGCAATGTCACGCTATTGTACCATCACTTTAAAAAGCTTAAAACTGCCAATGCATCAGTGGAAACATTAAAATAATGGTCTACTTTTGCTGCCAAAGTATTGCACTGACAATATAAACTCCTGTATTCCATCAAAGATGACGAGGATGGAAATGGACTGAAATTTGAAAAAACTTGCCAGTTTTTTCAAAATTTCAAGCTATGCATTGAAAAATCACCAAAAAAAATTATTATGGTTAGCTCTGTCTGCTAGAATTTCATTGGAATTCATCTTGCTGATTCTGTAGGGGCATTTTTTGCACGAGAACAGGTAAAAGGCAGTAATTTTTGCAGCATTGAACCAAAAACGGCATAAATCCCGGTGAGAGTGCTCCTTTAACATAATGACGCTTGCTATAACAATGTTATACAGGCAAGCTACATGATGCAGCGTGAGCCTTAGAGACCAACTGATAAGGCTAACTACCTTCACAAGGACAAAGCGATCCATTGAAAGTGTTGTGTAGACATTTGCCCATGTTTTGCTACGAAAAAATGTCATTCGGTGGTAAGTATAGCTTTGCTTATGAAAAAAGGACACTTTTTTATCGTGAATAAAACCAGGATCATGCCCCTTCATCTCTCTAGCTGTATCGTTAAATGTTTGAACAATCCTCAATCAACTCTTCCGTTTGTAATTTCTCTTAGAACTGAAGATACACTTTCAAGGCTAACTGCTTTTCTTGATCCCGGGGCTTGTCTCTTACAAGGAAGTCAATAGATGCTGTGGTATAATTTTTTATACCTGTACAATTATCTTCACCGAAAAATCCATCTTTGCACACACATTCAGGAACTCCACTAAAATTCTGGCATACTCTGTTTCCAGCGCAAGGTGGGTCACAAACCAACTTTTCTTCTAACGAGAAAGAAACACAAAATATGATTGAAATTATCAATCTGAGTATGCCAACTTAGTTGAAGAGGAACACAGCAACTACCAAGAGTATCAGGGGAGAAAACACTAAATTAAGTCGAAACATTCAAATAAAGTAAACTCATTCCTGTCATTCCTTAACCTTATAAATTATATTTAAATGCCCTTTATAGTGTGAATAAATAAAGAATTGGAATTGAATGAAACCCGATAAATTTATTTTTTGTGGCTGCAGAACTGAGGTAATACCAAGAACGATTTATTCAACAATACCTTCGACTTCTAAGCGCGCCTTCGCTTGAAATAAAGCAAGTGGTCACATAACAGTTGTCCTTGATGGGGAAATGGTAAAGAAACGTAAAGGATGGAAGGGGATGGACTACAAACCACCAAACTGATGGCTTAGTAAGCGAGAAGTCCCAATGGCTAGTTCAAAAACAGGCAGGGTTCATTCTGACGGGCAAACATAGAGCATCTCACCCCCTACTGGCTCTCAGTTACGATATTGATTTAAGTATCTTGCAGTACCTGTACAATTCTTGCCATCTCCCGTGAATCCTCTGATGCAACGGCAAACATAGGATCCTTCAGTGTTGGTACACAGGGCGTTGGGATCGCAGTCGTTTGTTTCAGGGTCTTCACATTCGTCCACATCTATACAAAACCATTAATTGTAATAAGTCATACCACACCAAAATATCATTCCTAAAGAATGGGTTTCCGTGCTGAACATTTTTGTTTACTTTTGATGAACATATTTTTCCCACACAGAACAATTAACAATTTTACTGATTTGTTAAGGGGGTTATGTCATGAATGTTTGGTCTTAATTTTACAGGCGCTCCAGTTTTGTTCAAAATTAATCTTCTAGTGCAGTAAAACTATACATACGTGCCCTTGGATACGGATTGTCCGGATGGAAACGCATTGCAACTTGAAAAATGAAGGCCCACTGTTTTTCAAGTTTCAGCCCTAGTGTTTAGTAAAAACCCAATCACTGTGTTTTGCTCTCCTTCAGGAATTAACTTCGTATAAAACCGTTCTTAGTTTTGATTTAGTCTGGATTTTGGCCCTACTCAGACGAAATACCTATGACGTAGCCACTTTAATCCTGAAAATTTTTACAATCAACAGATGTACCTTTACAAACTCTTCCATCACCAGAGAAACCTCTAAGACACCGACAGACATAAGACCCGTCAGTATTGGTACACAAAGAATCTGCATGGCAGTCGTTTTCTTCAGCACATTCATCTGCATCTGTAGTAAACCATAACAAGCACTGAAATGTGTCATCGCAATTTGAAGAGGCACATTCTATATCAAATGAAAATGTAAACGAACTAGCAAGTTCTAAAATACTCCACTTGAATTATTACCTGAACAGTTCGTCCCATCACCTTTGTATCCTCTAAAACAGCGACAGACGTAGGATCCTTCAGTGTTGGTACATAAGGCATTGGAGGCGCAGTTGCTTAATTGGGAGTCGGCACATTCGTCAGTATCTGCAAAAATATCGATGTTCGTTTAACGCTTTTTGCTTTTTTGGGTATATGGCCGAGAAGATTTCCGTTGCGAGCAAAGTACACTTGTTAAGGCAATTTCCTTTTTTCTTTTGCTGCCATAGCTATTGTTGTTGTTGTTGTTGTTGTTGTTCCTTTAATAAACCTAATCCTGCTGCTAAGCTATGAGTTGTTTTGGCAACTGGATAAGCTATTTAATTCCTGTCGATTGCCAATAAAGTTGAAAAAATCAGAGGCTTTACGTTTATCTATTTAACAATTAGACTCGAGATTTCTATTGCGGGATAGGTGATGAGGGCGCAGCCCGAATCAGCTATCACGCAATGGGCAATGGGGGAGCGAATAATCTAATTGTTTTAGTATCAATCTACTAGTCGTTCAAAACTAAACAAGTAAATTATCTAAATCCTCCTCGCAGACACTTTGAAAATGCGAAGAAGCGGCCGCCATTTTGTTGACAAACGCTCGCTATCTATCACAGAATAGAATAGCGAATAGATAGCGAGTAACGTAGCCAATCAGAGAACGGCATTCGTGATACAACGCTAGTAGATTTATTCTAAATCTTGTATATAAACTAAGACACCAACTGTCGTACAAAAAAGCGACTGCGAATTGGTGAAATTAACAGAAAGCTAATCTTCTATTTTTACCTAAGCAGTTTCGACCATCTCCTGTAAAGCCACGGATGCAGCGACAAATATAGGATCCTTCAGTGTTGGTACACAGAGCGTTGGAATCACACCCAATGCCACTGAACTCTTCACACTCATCGACATCTGTGGAACGAAAGGACAAAATGTTCCATCATCAAACATTCAGCCAGAAGCAAGAATTTAACACCTCATATTTCAGTGTTATTTTTATGGGATTTTTAAATAAGTGAGGGTTATTTACCTGAAACGAGGGGGTATGTGATATATTCACCTGGCACCGCCCCGAGGGCGTAGCCCTCGGGGCGGTGCCAGGTGAATATATCACATACCCCCGAGGGACAGGTAAATAACATGCTTATTTGTCAGTTGGTGAGGTTTTCTAAAAGAAATAAAAGGCCATTCAATAACGAAAAACTTATTTTCTACTTGATCGAGTTTTACTTTAAATTTATTTTTAATGGCAGTTTGTGAGATTTCTACCATAAACATGTTTTCTGATTTGCGGTTTTCTGAATTTATTACAACATTGTGTAGACAACGGGCGCCAGACAACGTGTTTTGTTTTCTGGTACACAGAACAATATGTATAGATATTTTCTTTTGTCTGCTGGTGTGCGTGGTAAACATGTTTGTTACTTTTGCATAGACAGTGCATTCAGTGTACTACACGTGGCTGAACGGCTGCTGTTAAATTTTGTGAAAAGTGAGCCTCTCGGCTAGCATTGTAAACAACGATGAACGATAGTGAAGATGAAGTCTTCTTAACCCATGACAGCTTTTCAGGGTCTTTGGATTCGAGTGTCCTTACAGGTTTATGGGTTACTACTACAAGATGATGTTCCTCGTTTGGAAGCAGGTGGGCCGCAGTTATATGTAGGAGAAGCTGTTTCAGACTAGTTTTGTCTCCACAACAATTCGAGTTGATGACCTTTATCGTTGCCTGCTGAAAGTTCGCTTAAAGTCCTCTCCTGACAAAAAAAACTGTTTAAAAGCGAAGGCCAGGAAGGCAAGTTTCCTTTCACAAATTGTAAAGTTGTGTTCAATATGAAATGAAACCAAAGGAGTAGAAATATCACATACACCCGTGGCAAAGCGCTAATATTCTATGTAAGGTCCGAATTTTCGTTTGTGTTTGTTTGTTTCTTCTTTAGAGTTTACAAGTATTGGAAGACTAAGTCGAGGGGAATATGAGCAGGGGAATATCAACAGGGGAATATGAGCAGGGGAAATATATATTGCATTGTTTCGCTATTTCTTATTGCCCCACCCTCCCCTATTACAATCAAAGCCGCCACTAACTTTTCAGACAGTGAATAATGATCAGGGGTTATGTGATATATTCCCCTGAAGAGAACAAAGGAAACCGAGCCAACTGACAAATAAGTGATGATACTACACATCGGCGGCACAGCGATGTAGTGATTGCCGAGTAGGCCTTTCGATCAAGCCTCAGTCGGAACAAAGGAGGGTCAGTCATTCGAGGTTTATTCAAATTCTAAATTACGATACAGTGGAAGCTCTCTTAACCGACACTCTTGTAAGCGGACAGCTCTCAGCTCTACTTACGACCGCCTTCACAAAACCCCGTTTGAACTCCCATAAAAGCTCTGTATTTATACATCCCCGGAAGCGGAAATTCCCATAAACGGCCGCGGACACTTTCAGAGGCTACGATTAGGACGTTTCCTTTGTTTTTAAGGAACAGATAAAATATGAGCAGGAGACTTTTATGGGCATTGGCGAGCCGTTTTAAAGCCTATAAAGGTCGGACGCGAATGCTTTATCTTATTTAAGAAATGAAACAGCAGATTGTGTTTGTCATGTTAATCAGTGGAGATCTGTATCAAAGTTACTGCATACTAATGAGCTGAGCAGGACTCTTTTTTGAAAGTTAATGCAGCAATCGAGAGGTATACATGTGACTCAAATACTACCCGTAGATTGGTCATAACTCTTGCGAATTATTAATGAATTTTACAAGTTCCCATAAACGGACACCCGAAAGGAAATCCCATTAGCCTCTGAATACAGTTCTCTATTCCCTATTTGACAGCAATCTTCGGCACAAATTTTCATAAAAAATTGGTTAGTGTTTTGGAATATAAAGGCTTTAAATTACAGCATTTTCACGACAATGCTTTGGTTAGATTTCCAACAAGCTGAATTAAAATGGTAAAAAAGTTGCCGTTTTTTGTTCAGAGCCAAGTTTGAAAAATTCACTTTGTTATCTGTTGTTGTTGAAAATGGTAGATCTGTTTCATACGAACCTGAGCAATTGTATCCGTCACCTCGATATCCATAATTACAGACGCACTGTGGAAGTTCACCATTTTCTTGACAAAACGCATCTGGACCGCAAGATGGAGAGCAGGCACTAGGGGCAACTGTAATCAAAATCATTTTTAAACAGGAATTAGTTAAAGACCAAACAAATAACGTCTATTTATGTACTTTCGCCCAGGCAGCAATTCAACAATAAGCTGGATAATTTTGTTGATTAAGAATTGATGGTTTTATCCCTGCTGTAAATAATTGCGACTGTTAGTTTGGTTGGTTGTTTGGTTTATTGGTTAGTTGTTCAGTTGGCTTGCTGTTCAGTTGGTTGACTGGATGGTTGGTTGGTTGGTTGATTGGTTGTTCAGTTGGTTGATTGGTTGCTCACTTGGTCAGTTGGTTGGTTGGTTGATTGTTTCACCAACTGGTTAATTAGTTGGTTGGTTGGTTGGTTGATTGGTTAGTTGGTTGATTGGTTGGCTGGTTGGTTGGTCAGCCGGTTGTTCAATTGGTTGATTGGTTGGTCAGTTGGGTGGTTGGATGTTTGATTGGTTGATTGGTTGGTTGGTTGGTTAATTAGTTGATTGGTTGGTCAGTTGGTTGACTGGTTGGTTGGTTGGCTGATTGGTTGTTCAGTTGGTTTATTGGTTGCTCACTTGGTCAGTTGGTTGGTTCGTTGATTGGTTGCTCACTTGGTCAGTTGGTTGATTGTTTCACCAACTGGTTAATTAGTTGGTTGGTTGATTGGTTGGTTGGTTGATTGGTTGGCTGGTTGGTTGGTTCGTTGGTCAGCCGGTTGTTCAACTGGTTGATTGGTTGGTCAGTTGGGTGGTTGGATGTTTGATTGGTTGATTGGTTGGTTGGTTGGTTAATTAGTTGATTGGTTTTTCAGTTGGTTGGTTGGTTGGTTGGTTGGTTAGTTGATTAGTTGGTCAGTTGTCTCGTTGGTTGTTTGATTGGTTGGTTGATTGGTTGGTTGGTTCGTTGATTAGTTGATTGGTTGGTCAGTTGGTTGGTTGGTTGGTTGGTTGATTGGTTGGTTGGTTGATTGGTTGGTTGATTGGTTGATTGATTGGTTGATTGATTGGTTGATTGGTTGATTATTGGTTGGTTGGTTGGTTTGGTTGGTTGGTTGGTTGGTTTGGTTGGTTGGTTGCTTGGTTGTTCAGTTGGTTGATTGGTGGGTTGTCAGGTTAGTTGGAGAGATAATGAACCAGAAACTCCGAAGAAAATTACCTGTGCAGTTTTTTCCGTCTCCCTCGTAACCCCTCAGACAACGGCAGACGTATGACCCTTCAGTGTTGGTACACAAGGCATTGGGGCCACAGTCATTTAGGTCTTCATTTGCACATTCATCTTTGTCTAAAATGCGAAACGTAAGGTTTAGCCAATCGATATAACACACGGTATGATCTTATTACAAAACGTTTTGTTGCTTCGTCTGGCCGTGCGTCTCACTTGAATGATTTATATATCTTAATACATTTGGGTTTCTTCACATCCGCCAATTCAAATACTACAGTATATAACAGTGTTTCATATACCTCTGCAATTGTCTCCAACCGCCACAAAACCATCTCCGCATAAACATTCCGGAATTCCTCTAGTTTTCTGGCACACTTTGTTTTCAGGGCAGGGAGGATCGCATACAACCTTTTCTATTCCAGAGAAAGGACATGGACAAATACTTCAAAGATCAATCAACTTAGCGCAACCTCATAAGAAGAAACCTACAAGATAATTTAAAGGTGACAGACCACAAACAATTGTTGCTTCTAAAAATATCTGCATGTAATAACTGTTCATCAGTAGGATACCTAAAATGTGTGCAATTCCACAATTGGTTTCGGCTCCATCAAATCCTATACCAATTGTAGAACATTTTAGGAGGAGCCACCCACACTGTGAGCACAGTTATTGACAATACATGTTAGCAAGGAAAACAACGTAAAATAATTGGAGTACGTTAAATAACGAACTAAGAACACGTAAACTAAATAAGCAAGCACGCGCACAACTTTGGGAAAATTGCGCGCGCACATTTGCATAAAAATGTAATGATTGGAAACAACAAGGATCTCAAATTTGGGCGTCAGGATAATATAAAGGATATAATCTCATCTCTGGATTGCTAATCTCATCTCCTGTAGTGTAGCACCATACTTCTCAACGATAGCACCGTGGCGTTTCAAGAATTTAGTTAACGATTTACGAAGCAGCGTAGATTTGAAGCCTTGGTGAAGGAGATGTGATGAAAGTCGGTGAAGTCTATCAATAAAATCCAGTTTCGATGTGCAAAGTCTAGCATATCTCACTAATTGAGATATGAAAACACCATAGGCCGGATTGGCGGGAATGTTGCTGTCCATGTGAGGAAAATTGACAAATATTATACAGCCATGCTACTATAGGGTAACACTCTGCGTCTCGGAGTGGGCTAAGTAATTTAAAATTATAGATTCCAACACTAAAGAAAATTGAGTCCCGGTCACAGCTATAAACGTGGCGAATGTTCAGTTACCACATTTAAAGCACGGGCGACACTACACATCAAAAAAATGCGCAGAAAGATGTAGCACGTTTTGTGTGACAAATAACAAATCTACTACAAGGCAACAGAAAAGACATACGATCGTTATTGCACAAGATGATAGGCTCTCCTGCTATCAAAGAAACAGCCGCCTATTTAAGCAATTCAACGTCCTCGACACTTTTCACGGGAACTCCTCTCGTACTTACCATCGACTTTGATTTTTACAGAAAACGTCAATGCAACTACTATACAAGGCATATTTAATTTCGATCGATCGAAACGAAATGTTATACCTGTGCAGTTTTTACCATCTCCTTCAAAGTCTCTAAGACACCGACATACATACGACCCTTCAGTGTTGGTACATAAGGCATTTGGATCACAATCATTTGTCTCCGAGCTGGTGCACTCATCAATTTCTAAAAGAGAGAAAAGAATCAGACTTGACCAGCTGTAATCAAACCACTGAAAATGAGAGTTATGACCCCAACACTTAAACGGTGTATAGTATTTTCCGGAGCAGGAATGGCGCAGTGGTGAGAGCACTCGCCTTCGCCACCAAATTGACCCGGGTTCGATTCCCGGACTCGACGTCATATTTCACTTCACTTCACTTCACTTGACTTGACTTTATTTCGAATATGACAATTATACAATTTAGAAAAATACACAACCCGCAATGTAGCAAAGCTAATCGAAGTGGGTTGTGTAGCTTACAATCAAATTTAGCAAAATAAATTATTGGTAATTCAAGTTAAAAAATAAATACATAAATAAATAAAAATAAAATAAATAAATAGCTAAATATCTGATAAATAAATAAATAGGTATACACATACATTCACAGATAGCTATCATTTACACTTTCATTTCATTTCATTTCATTTTATTGTTTTCTCCATTCAGATTATGTTAAGGATTACTTTAGTAATAAATAATAGGTAAAAAAAAAATAGAATGGAGAGGGGCACGATATAG
>JAEMWC010000496.1:535000-587500 GCA_016490735.1 Pachyseris speciosa
CAGTTCCTCCCGTCGCCCTGAAAACCTTTCAAACAACGGCAGACATAGGATCCTCCAGTGTTGGTACATAAGGCATCAGGGTGGCACTCGTTTGTTTCAGAAATAGAACACTCATCAATGTCTATGGTCAACGAAAAGAGAGACGTTATTTTGATTTTTTGTAGTAACCGAATGCATAGTTTTCTATCACGCTGTAAAGATAGAGGGTTCAGCGATGTTGTGTTAGAGGTTGATGGATACCATCTTCCTGTGACTTCTGCTTGTGGTACAGTCAATATACAAGACTCACCAAAAGACACTAACCTGAACAGTTGTATCCGTCACCTTGGTAACCAGGTTCACAGAAGCAAGTGCCATCCTCACATAGGGCATTAAGACCGCAGGAAGGAGAGCAGCCAGGCGTGACGGCTAGACGCAACCAAAAGATGTTAAACTTCACGGCAAGGATTGATTATAAGATGAAAGAAACGCAAGCCAAAGTTACCTGTACATCGTTTTCCATCTCCTTGATATCCCCTGATACAGCGACACACATATGATCCTTCAGTGTTGGTGCACAAGGCGTTTGGATCACATTCATTTGCGTCCTCAGATGCACATTCATCGATATCTGAGGAATGGGTCAAGCAAAGATCCAGCGACACGAAATAAAAACTATCGCCTTTGAAGCGCGCATTATTTAAGCAATTGTACTCTTTGTTAAGTTGAAAAAGTTTCCAGCGTATGGAACCTACACGGTATAAATGGCAACAAGGACCACTAAATACTAATTCGAGAGGTATTTTTGGCACGTGACAAACAGCTCAGAAACGTCAGTGAGGTGTTTCTCCTCTAAGAAAGAGCGAAAAAGAAATCAAAGAGGGATAGAGCACGGACAAACCAGCTGTTTATCAAGATAAAGAAACCTTATACCTACCAGAACAAGTTATTCCATCTCCAGAGTGTCCCCTTTTACAGCGGCAGAAGAAGGAACCCTCATTGTTGGTACACAAGGCGTTGGGGTGACAATCATTTGTGTCATCACCAGCGCATTCGTCAACATCTGCAATAATGATAGATAAAGAAAATCATTGTACATGGTTTGAACCCAGGAATCATACCATAACTTGGGAAAGAAGGATGGTCTTAGTGAATAATGACTTCCACTCCAACAACGTCACCTCAAAGGTCCTTCTTAATTCAGGACTATACTCGTCCCATGACCAGAAATCTCGGACATCACATTTCGTGCGACTTACATTCACGCTCTCGCGTAATGGCCTTAACCGCTGGTTTTAGCAGTGACCTCCGGGCTCATATTTTTAGGACAGATCGAGGGGTGAAATACAAATATGTTTACCGTCAAATGAATGCCGCTGGCTGAAAGTGTTGCCAAAACGAGCCATGGCGGACAAAATCTACAAAAAAAGCTATCGAACGATGCCTTTTGAGGGACATTTGAGGCACATTTGGCCGAGATATCGCTTGTTGAACTCAGAGCACGAACTTCCGGTTTATATATCTTGTATATCGCAGCTTTACTTCTTTTTTATCATCGAATTGGAACGGGTTAATTTTCTTGACTCTCCTCGAGAATTACGTTGTTTATAATACCAAACATGCAGGTTTTGCGTGCGAAAATACGGTGCTAAGAGCGAGACTTTGTTGTCTTCTTCTTCATGGAACGGACGTGGATCTGCGTGACATGTCGACCTTCCCGTGGTCTTATTTCATTGTGTACGGTTTTTAGCAGCCGAAAAGAAAGGTACGTTTACAAGCTGAAGATGTTTTTTATTCTGAAAATAGCGATCTAACTGCATTTTGTGACTCGATTTTGGCAACTTACATGGCGATTTTAGATTTCTGATTATTTGTTAGCAAATATGTTGTCTTCGCTTCTTTTTTCACTGATTTATAATGTTTTGACTGCAGCTGAAAAAAGAAGTTGCAAATTGACATCCTTCCGAAAGAAAGGTATGGAATTCGTTTTTCTGGTATATTTTTTTAACTACAATATCACTGAAATGTCTTTGAATAACGCTCGATTTTGGCAAACGGAAAAAAGGTATTAATTGTACCTGTATTTTCCGTAATTCCGTCACTTCTCATATAAAGCTTTGTAATTTCGCACGCCATTTTTGATTGGGAAAAGCCGCTACTACCGTGCGGGCTCAAATGTCCGAAATTTCGGCCATGCGGACGGACATATTTTGCTAACCATCTAAACGAATTGAATAAGGCGAAATTTAATAAAAATGTAACACTACTACTCTTTTTTTAGTCATGACCTGGTATGTGAAATTTGAAGTATGACCATCCAAATGAACTGTACTTTCTGGTGGTATTGTTTACCAGTACTGTAAATTTGTCTCAAACTGTTAAGGTCTTGGATTACGCCAAGAGCGAAGTGCTTCAATCGCAGTGGAAGGTACACAATGCAATGCACAATTGCTGGATTTAATGGTGTGCATGTTTGACGTTCTATATGTTCTACGTATAAAGTAGAAAACACGAATAGCCGAATAGCGTGTATACATGACGAATGACAATGCAGTGCTAACGACCTTACCAGCGCAATACCGGCCGTCTCCCTTGTATCCTCTGACACAGCGGCAGATGTAAGAACCCTCAGTGTTGGTGCACAAGGCGTTGGAGTCGCATTCATTTAGTTCTCGATCAAGGCACTCATTAACGTCTGAATGCAAAAATGATGATGATGATGACGATAATGATGATCAAAGTGCTTATATAATATACGTTTAACGGCAGTGCGATGGGAATGAGCTTCTACGTAACTTATTTGAAAGCATGCCAGGAGCTAATATCACGAAATTATGGCGTCCATGTCATCCAACCAATCAACCAAAGAACGGGGTCTGTTTTTTGTGTTTTCTCATAGTGACTCTTTGACGTCCTTGTGTTAGAGAAGCCTACACCATTTTTTTTATGGATGGCATCAAAGTAACGCAATGCTCGATAAATTTATTTAATAAAAGTACGGAGGTTAACTAACCTGTACAGTTGTATCCATCACCCTGGAAACCAGGATTACAGACACAAACACCATCCTGACAACCTGCGTTTGGACTACAGGATGGCGAACAACCCGCTGAAATTGCTAGGAGAAAAGGATGCATATTTTGCAACGTCGAAAAGCTAATCACTGTAACTAAGCGAAAGCCCCAGAAGCGAAGGCCAGCCCCAGAGCTCACAAACATTTGTGACTAGAAAGTGAATGATCCTTTCTAAACAAACAAACACAAACTGTGGAAGACAACAGAACGCTTCAAAGGAATGGATTTGAGACCTCACGCAGGATGTTGCGGGCCAAAACAACGTGCACGTAGCCTGAAGCGGATATTAAACAAACAAGTTTCAAAGTAGCCAATTACCTGTGCAGTTTCTTCCATCGCCTTCAAAGCCCTTTGTACACCGACAGACGTAAGATCCATCAGTATTGGTACACAAGGCGTTGACGTCACACTCGTTGGTCTTGAGACTTGCGCATTCATCGATGTCTGTAGTAAAGACAAACTCAAGATTCTTGATCCTTGGGTATCACAAATTTGGAAATTCGTGTTAATAAAAAGCAGTTTATGCTCCCCTCTGAGAGGCCAAAATATTGAGCGCCCTATCAGGTCCCCTTTAATTCTTCTAAAAACTGCGAGAGCTTTAATAAACGACTTGCAGCATCGTAGAATCAATGCTTAATTGAAAAAGTATATTTTTTTTTTGCGTCTAGGTCATCTATCTCCGGTGAGGGTAAAAGACGGAATGAGTTTGCGGAATGGCATGTGGCATGACTTGCGGCATCGCATAATTATGCGGAATGCAATATATGCAGATTGACCCGAAGAAATTAACTCAGTGTTCGCGTTGATGAGTCGCCTCGTCGAAGATCGAGCGAAAAACGAGGAAATTATAATCGGCTGCGAACTGACTAATCCTATAAAGGCAAACTCATAATAAATCTCTTCAAGGGTTCATTTGTAAAATATTTATATGAAGTCTATCAAAGCAAGCCCCGTGTAGAGCAGTGCTCTACAACAGTGAAAAATTTCTCGGTCAAATCCAATTTGTTTTCAACATTTTGTTGTTATCGAGATCAACAAAGTCTAGCCTCTTCTCTAGATAATAATTTTACGATTAATAATCTTGATCTTGCGTATTGGAACTCGCGATTATTAATCACGTCTGACAGCCTAACACAGTGAATAATCGTAAGCTAGTTGCTGATCTCGGTGACAACAAAATGTTGAAAACAAATTGGATTTGACCGAGACATTTTTCAGTAGAGGGGCTTGTGCTTTGATAGATATCGTGTAAATATTTTACAACTGAACCGGCTTAAAGTGATTTGTCTTGAGTTTGCTTTTATAGGATTATTCAGTTCGCAACTGATTATATTTTCCTCCGGTTTGTCGCTCGATCTTTGAGTCAGAGAGTTATTCATATAACAACAAAAGCAGCGCGACCGATGTGAGACTCTTGTAAAACTCTGAAAACCATAATAAGCCTCTGCTTGGGTACTTGTAATGACTGCCGTGAAACGAGTCAGAAAGTAGGTGCTCCGTCGGACCAAGTTTCCGCCATCTTTGAACTCTGAGGTAAGCCAGAATTTATCCTTGAACTTGATTCAGCCTCAAATCATTTTTTATTTTGTTGTTTTACTTTTTCCAGTGAATTTTATCGGGGATCAGTAGGGGATCAGTAAGGGGATCAGCGGGGGATCAGTGTATCGTCGAAGCCCTCCTCTGCGAGACTCCGTTCCTAAATCGCTTGCATTCGAACCCGGAAAAATAAAATTTTATTTAATTCAAAACTGCCAAAAGAGTTTCACCTACACTGTGAAATTGACAAGATAGCAAAAGCTCGCTTGTCTCGCAGCCGAACGATTCTTTCGTTCATAGCTTCACAAATATGCTGCAAATATCATTCGCGAACAGACTAATCCTATGAAAGCAAAACTTAAGGTAAGTGTAATCACCTCAAGAGTTCATAAGTGTAACGTTTATACGAAAGAAAGCCCGGTGGAGAGTAGTTGTGACCGAGATCGGCAGCTAGCTTGCGATTATTCACTGTGTTATGTAGAATAATTAACTCTTTCAGTTGAATTAATTTCTTCGGGCCATTCTGCATATATTACATTCCGCATAATTATGCGATTCCGCAAGTCATGCCACATGTCATTCCGCAAACTTTTACCCTCACCGATCTATCTCGACCCATACAGAAAAACTCGCGCGGCTTCTTAGAAGTAATCGCGCCTATTATACTTTGCAAATTTACCACTTTTCTATGTAATTCATGTTAAAGAAGTAGGCCATCATGCTAATACAGAATATTGTGATACCTACCTGTGCAGTTGTATCCGTCACCCTGGTAACCAAGGTTGCAGACACAAACTGGAACTTCAACATCTTCCTGGCAAAATGCGTTTGGATCACAAGATGGTAAACAGCCAGGTATAACAGCTGACCGAGACAAACATGGTTAGAATAAGTTGTCTTATTTAAAAAAACAAAAAAGAGGAGCGCTAAGCTAAACAAATATAAGGTGACTCTTGGCTCTCACCTGTACAGTTTCGCCCATCACCCGCAAAACCTTTCTTACATCTGCAAACGTAAGACCCTTCGGTATTGGAACAAGTGGCGTTGGAGTTACATTCGTTTAATTCCGAACTCGCACATTCATCAGTGTCTGCAGTTAGATGGGAAAGCGATTTAGTGATTTTCCAGTGAGCAACATTAAATAATGGGTTTAACTGATAAATTTTACGATAGGGTTTTATTCCAGGAAACTAGTTGAGAGAAAAATAACAATTTATAATTGATCTTTAAACCCACAACTTCGTTGGCCAAAAATAGATTTCGGTGGCTTATTGGTTGAAATAGAAAACAGGCAAATGTCAGAAAAAAGCATACAATGGTGGCAATTAAAGCATTGAAAACTGGAATAGGTAATAGCTAAAGAATAGCCGTTGTACTAACACATGTTGCATTCAAGTTGAAATTCAGAGTTTACCTGTGCAGTTCCTTCCATTTCCTTCAAACCCCTTTGTACATCGGCAGACATAGGATCCATCAGTGTTGGTACACAGTGCCTTGGGATCACACTCGTTTGTTTCAGAATCGGAGCATTCATCAATATCTACCAAGTGAAAACAGGGTAACGTTTCATGCCCCATTCGTTTCAGTTTCCGTTTAGGACCCAATTTCAATACAAAGTTCTCTTGTATCGGCATAGAAATTTGACGAAGCCATTGAGATAAAACAGGAATATAAACACGTTTGTGTTCCCTTTATTGCTCATACGTTTCGTACGTTATCAAAGTATTTTCAACCATTTCGGCTGCTTATGTTCAAATAGAAATAAACCCTATTTCTTTCGTTAATAAGCGACCACTCTTGTCCTCGATCTGAAAATAAAATGAAGACTCCGCATTCAAAATGGAATTCTGACACTATATTACAGTTCTTTAACGATTTCCAAACGCCTAATAACCGAAGAAGCAAACGAATGTCAGAAGCTATCTTGCGACAAAAGTCTGCACTCCAGTAGGTTCATTAATATTGTTTGCAATCATCTTCGAAGTATGAGGGTTGAAGGTACAGGTGTATGTGTATTTTGATACCTGTGCATAAGCGACCATCCCCTTCATAGCCTTTCAAACATCGGCAGAGGTAAAACCCTTCAATATTAGTACACAAGGCATTGGAGCCACACTCGTTCCTCTCTGATGAGGCGCATTCGTTTATATCTACAATGAAACATAAAACAACTTTTAAGAAATGTACTCACTCGTCCGTTCTTCCCTTTCATAATAATTTGTTGGCTTAATATAGTTTCTCTCTACTGTGTAATTCCTCGCAGATTTTCTACAGAAATTTTTCATCAATGTGAACATGCTGTCTCTACACTTCGTACGTACGGAGAGAAAAAACGTTTGGATGTCATTTTTTTTTTTTTTTTTTTTCATTCTTTCTTTTTTCATTCTTTTTGGTTCCGTGTATGTCTTGGAATGCTACTGAATTTGAAACTTGTTTATTTGTCTCGTCATCATTGGCATCGATTGATATTGAATCCTGGGACTTGTGCTGGATCATTTGATGACCAAGCCTTTTAACAAACCAGCCTACCTGTGCAGTTTTTCCCATCTCCACTGAAACCCTCCACACAGCGGCAAACATAGGAGCCGTTTGTATTAGTGCATGAGGCGTTCGAATGGCAGTCGTTTGTTTCTGGGATGGCGCATTCATCCGCATCTGGAGATAACAAAGGAAGATAAAAATAAATTTAGTTAATCAAACTTTCAGATTCAGTTTTGAGTTTGTTTTCATTTCATGGTAACTGGAATAACCGCTAAATTGAACAAGCTGCCGAGATCAGATTCGAGTGGTTTAGCGAGTTCAGTGGCTCATAGCGACTTTGATTATGCTCAGTGAAAGGGATGCTGGAGTTGAGTATCCGTCAACTCTGCTGTTAATCTGAATGATTATCCAGTATTAAATGAGCAACAGAAAAATGGGGAAAATTGAGAATGTTTCAGGAGACAACTTCATGACGGCATGACTTCCCCGTGCAGTTGTATCCGTCGCCCTGGTAACCAAGGTTGCAGACTCAAACTGGAATTTCATCTTCCTGGCAAAATGTGTTTTGACCACAAGATGGTGAACAGCCAGGTACAACAGCTGAACGAGACAAATATGATTGGAATAAGAAGCCTTGTTTAAAAGAAAAAGAAAGGAGCACAAAGCTAAACAAAAAATAAACCGTGACTCTTTCTTGGCTCGTGGCTCTCACCTATACAGTTTCGTCCATCACCCGCAAAACCTTTGTTACATCTACAAACGTAAGACCCTTCGGTATTGGAACATGTGGCGTTGAAGTTACATTCGTTTAATTCCGAACTCGCACATTCATCAGTGTCTGCAATAAGGCGAAAAAAAGACAAATTTAGTGATTTTCCAGTTAGCAACATTAATCATTCCCAGAAATAATGGGTTTAATTGAATTGAATTGAATTGAATTGAATTGAATCGAATCAAATCGAATCGAATTGAATTGAATTGAATTGAATTGAAGGAGTGTACGATCGGGTTTCATGGGAGAAAACGAGTTGAAAGCAAGATAACAATTTGTGATTGGTCTTAATCGCAAAAAATTCTTTGCCCAAAGACAGCCTTGGGTTGCTTATTGGGGGAGATAGAAAACAGGCAAATGTGAGAAAAAAAATGCATACAATTGTGGCAATTAAAGCACTGGAAACTGGAACAGGTGACAGCTAAAGCTGAAAAACTGTTGTTGTACTAACAAATGTTGCATTCAAGTTAAAATTCAAGGCCTACCTGTGCAATTTCTTCCATCTCCTTCAAAGCCCTTCGCACATCGGCAGACATAGGATCCATCAGTGTTGCTACACAGTGCCTTGGAATCACACTTGTTCGTTTCAGCATCGGCGCATTCATCAGTATCTATCAGGTGAAAATTAAACAGCGTAAAGTTCGTACAACTTGTGTCCTCAGCCCCCCTCCCTGCTGAATTTGGGAAGCTGCCATTGCGAAGGCAACGTTTAGAAGGAGCAATCAAAATTGATGCGGGGAAGAGAAGCTTTTAAACTCAGATGGCTGGCTTGTCCGTAGAAAGGCTTCAAAGCTAAATATTCTCAACAGTGTTGTAGCTCGTTGAGCATAGCAGTAATGCTATGTACCATCATCTTCAAAGTATAAGGGTTGAAGGTACAGGTGCATGTGCTTTTGATACCTGTGCATAAGCGACCATCCCCTTCATAGCCTTTCAAACATCGGCAGAGGTAAAACCCTTCAATGTTAGTACACAAGGCATTGGAGTCACACTCGTTTGTCTCAGATGAGGCACATTCGTCTATATCTACAAGGAAACAAAAATGAAAAAAAGTTAGTCACTCGAGCGTTCTTTTCTTTGACAAAAAATAAACTTTCATTGAAAGTATGATTCTTTCTTCTGTGTGTCTTACATATCTCACAGCTTGTCTTGTAGAAACTCTTTATCAACATGAGTCAGAGAACTACGTATGTACGGAGAAGAAAAAGGATTGATGACTTTGTTTTTCAATTTCCTTTGTTTTTAGGTTTTTGTTTTTTGTTTGTTTTGTTTTATTGTTTTGTTTGCTTTGTTGTTGTTGCCTTTTTTTTGGGGGGGGGGGTGGGTTTGTCTCTTTGTGTGTTAACTTGTTTGTTGCCCTCTTCATCATTGCCATCGCTTAGCTGTGAAGCCTGCGACTTGTCTTCGATCATTTGTTTATCAGTGAGTCTTTTCAAAAACCGTCCTACCTGTGCAATTCCTCCCATCTCCACTGAAACCATCCATACAGCGGCAAACATAGGAGCCGTTGGTATTAGTACATAAGGCGCTTGAATGGCAATCATTTGTTTCTGGGGTTGCGCATTCATCGGCATCTGGAGAGAGCAAAGGAGATAAAAATAAATTTAGTCAATCAAACTTTCAGATTCAGTTTTAAGTTTGTTTTCATTTCATGGTAACTGGAACAACCACTAAATTGGACAAGCTGCCGAGATCAGATTCTGACATCAGTGCGAGAGTACCTCCGCAAATGAGTTGTTTGGGAAGCGAGCAATGATCCTTCTATACAAACCGCGAGAGAGGGTAGACAAGAGATCCGAACAATCACGAGGGGCGGAAGAAAGGTCTTCCTCATCCCTCTCAGGCTCCGGGATTCGCAGCTTTGTCTCAGAATCTTTGCCTTTATGGCTTCTTTCTTTCTTTCCCGTTCGCTGCTTACTAGCAAGCTAAGCCTCAAATTGATGACTCAGTGATGTCTAATTATGGTCACGGTGTCTAGTTTAGGTTGGCTAAATGGAAATTGGTTCCCTACTACATTGTTTTTTCATGGTTTAATTAACAAATAGATTCCATTTGGCCATGCGTGTGCAGTCTGATAACGAGCGGAGGACGTCAAAACAAGGTAAGAAAAAAGAACAAATGTTCAGGATGAACAAAAAGGAAGGAATTGTTCACCTTAGTAGATGCGTGACACTTAAATCAATACAAAATTTCCAAAAAAAAAAAAGTATTAAGATGTCACTTTGACACTTTTTTCTCAATTTAATACTTTTTTTTTTTGGAAATTTTGTAAGAAAAAAGAAGTAGGCTACGAGCCGCAGGCGAGTAGCGTGACTGATATTCTTCTCTTTTACTTTCTTTGGCACATGACGTCATTCGTGCGTCTATATTTAAGTCACAAACTCTTCTAAACCAATGAAAACGTGAGTTTTGCACCATCAAATCAATTTTAGTCAATTACTAGCGTTCCATTACGAATGCCGTTCTCTGATTGGCTACGTTACTCACTATGTATCAGAGAACTACTCGCTCTCTATTCTGTGATAGATAGTAAGTGGCGGTTATCAACAAATTGGCGGCCGCTTCTTAGCGTTTTCGAAGTGCCTGCGAGGAGGATTTAGATGATTTATTTGTTTAGTTTTGAACAACTGGTAGATTTATACTAAAACAATTAGATTATTCGCTCTCGATTTCTATGCGTGATAGAAATCTCGCGGAGCTCATAATATTATTAAGTATAAAACTCTGTAACAGACAAAGGTAACAAATGCAACGTAAATAAGTTAATAACGCCTCAAAGGACATCTTAAAAACTTGAGTTAATAAAGGAGTAAGCGTATTTCTTAAAGTTAAGTATCGTGGTAACGTTTACCTGCGCAATATCGTCCATCACCTTGGTAACCTCTCAAACAGCGGCAGATATAGAATCCCTCAACGTTAGTACACAGGGCGTTTCGATGACACTCATTTAACTCAGGATTATCACATTCGTCAGTATCTGAAATAATTACAGTCAGTATCGCGGGAGAAGCACATAGATAATGACAACAGATTCAAAGGCTTTGAAAATGTCTTCACGTCCGAATTCTGCAATATAAATTTGGGTCCTCAAAATTCCTCGAAATTTGAAAATTCTTAGTTGATACGCTTGCAAACCAATGTCCAATCTTAAAATTCCAAATTAAGAAAAATTCTCTAATCAGAAAGTTTCTGCACTGCACCGCTTCTTCGAATTCTACTTCCATTTGAAACTAAACTTGAATTTGGGACCATGTACTTATTACGAATTTGCATGTTGGCCTAAAACAACGAAAACGAAACGACAACAACAAGAAAGGTGACACTTTTAAACTTTTGGTTTTAAACCTTGGCTGTAACAATACATAAATCTACACGATATTTGCACTATATGTACTAGTATAACCCCCACCTCCCCCCCTCCCCCCCGGACTCATGCCTTGTCGCGCATAATTATCAGATTTCTGTCCTCTAAACTAACCTGAGCAGTTGTAACCATCTCCTTGATAACCAGATTCACAAATGCATGCCCCATCTTGGCAAATCGCGTTGAGACCACAAGATGGTGAACACTCGGGTATGACAGCTGAGGATAAACATAGTAAATACACACCAGACGTTGCGTTACGCACGTTAGGCTAAACTAAAAGAGACAACACAGTGTGAAAGATATATGAAATGAATCATATATGAACTGCGGAAATGAAATCAAATGAAGAATGATCCTGGCAGTTGTGAACGCAATTTATGCAATTGCGAAAAGAAGCCTGAAAAAAATTCAGGACTTCAACGGGGTTTGAACCCGTGACCTCGCGATTACCGGTGCGATGCTCTAACCAACTGAGCTATGAAGCCACTGACGTTGGGAATAGGTCAATTGTGGGTTCATATGTTCCCGTGAAAGAAATGAGTGTGAAAGATATATGAAATGAATCATATATGAACTGCGGAAATGAAATATCTTTCACACTCATTTCTTTCACGGGAACATATGAACCCACAATTGACCTACTCCCAACGTCAGTGGCTTCATAGCTCAGTTGGTTAGAGCATCGCACCGGTAATCGCGAGGTCACGGGTTCAAACCCCGTTGAAGTCCTGAATTTTTTTTTCAGGCTTCTTTTCGCAATTGCATAAATTGCGTTCACAACTGCGAGGATCATTCTTCGTTTGATTTCATTTCCGCAGTTCATATATGATTCATTTCATATATCTTTCACACTCATTTCTTTCACGGGAACATACGAACCCACAATTGACCTACTCCCAACGTCAGTGGCTTCATCTGAGCTCAGTTGGTTAGAGCATCGCACCGGTAATCGCGAGGTCACGGGTTCAAACCCCGTTGAAGTCCTGAATTTTTTTCAGGCTTCTTTTCGCAATTGCATAAATTGCGTTCACAACTGCGAGGATCATTCTTCATTTGAGAGACAACACAGCTGACAAAAAGGATCGATAAGGCCTTACTACCAACCTCCTCCCCAATACCCCCTCCCCCTCCAAAAAATAGCCTCCTCAGTCCTCTCTTATCAAAAAAAGTTTGTGCAAACTCTTACTTACCCCACCTTACCCCCCCTTTACCCTTCAGAGGTTAAAATTAAAAGACTAGGTGGAGTGCTAAAACGTCAATCAGAGTACGTTTAAGTGAATCAGTGGTGCGAACACATTTCAGTAAAGTTTATGGCTTATTATTTACTATCTATTATTTATTATTATACAGACAGACAGACAGACAGACAGACAGACAGAATTTTATTTTACGCGCACTCCACTTAGCTAAAAGCTACTTCACAGGAAGCCCACAAATAAACAAATAAATTACAAAACAAAAGGAAGGATAAAATTTAGCTAACAATCTAAAAATTTAAGAATCTAAAATTTCTAAGAAATCTAATTATTCGTTAGTACATGTATAATTATGAATTAAAAATTACAAGTAAAAAAAACTACATAACTACAATAATATTATTATTGTTGTTGTTGTTGTTATTAATTATTTATTATTATTTACTATTATTTACTATCGTATGATGCCATGTTAAGGGTCAAGTCTTGTGAATCACCATGGTACAAACAATAATACAGTGGATTATTTTGGACAAATTACCTGAACAGTTTCGTCCATCTCCCTCAAAGCCTCTCAAACAACGACAAACGTAGGATCCTTCCGTGTTGGTACACAGAGCGTTGGAGTCACATTCGTTGGTGTCTGCATTACCGCATTCATCGATATCTGAAATGAAAAAAAACTCTTCTTATTCCAAGTTGAAGTACAATAGATCCAGACATTCTATTTCAAATATAGGCAATCTAAAAATACAAGAGTAGGAATTTTAATAATTATAATAATTTAGAACTTATATAGCGCATTTTCCATGTGTATATGTTCAAATGCGCTTTACAAGCAGATGAAATTGGAATTTGGAAATGTTGGTTTTTGTGGAGAGGGGAAAACCGGAGTACCCGGAGAAAAACCTCTCGGAGCAGAGAAGAGAACCAACAACAAACTCAACCCACATATGACGTCGAGTCCGGGAATCGAACCCGGGCCACATTGGTGGAAGGCGAGTGCTCTCACCACTGCGCCATCCCTGCTAAATCTGCACGACCAACGTCACAATCATCTCGAAGAAGATACATTATTCGCACAGAGATTTACACAAATACGCAATGCCTTCTGCTCTAAAGGTGCAGTGTCATGGATTGTTAGTAAAACTTTGTAAATCAAAGGAGATTTGTTTACGATGACAAACGAACAATAATGGCCAAATTTTCTTCAAAACGGCTATTTTAGCTCACAGAAACCATTCTTAAGCGTTCAAATTTGGCTACGCAAAGGTGATCCAGAAGCAATTCAAGAATGGAAAAGTCATCGAAAATTTATTTAGTAAGTTTATGCTCAAAATATCAGGGATGTTTCCCATGATACTGCCCCATTAAGATCCGGGTACACCAGGCGACAAGTCATAGGAACAAGTCTCTACCCGTGTGATTTGTCTCCTAGTGTGTAGCGGGCCTTAAGGTTTAAAATCTAAACAACCAAGAAGCTTATTTGTATTCACAGAAGCGTTCTATCATGAAACGGTTTCATCGACATTTATTGTGATACTTCGCAGGCACTAGTATTGATGGTTGTCATTTGCCGATGGCTGGGATCAAAATCGATAGTGTGATACAAGCAATTTCATCTTTGAACAGAGCACTTTGTATAATATTTACAAAACACAGTGAAATTCCTGAAAATATTTATTTGCGCACTTTTGTGTCGGATATTAAAATTCAGAGGACAAATCACGTCTCAATAACAAAACCTCACATTACCTGTACAGTTGACGCCTCCAGTAAACCCAGCCGCACAAATGCACCTAGAAACGCCGCTAACATTTCCGCACACCTTGTTTCCAGTGCAAGGGGGGTCGCAAAAGACTCTTCCAATTGCTGTTCGAGGAAATTTAGAGAAAATAGGTGTAACTTCTTCTAAAGGAAAATTTAATAACAAGCTATTTGTCTCTTTCAAGGAATTCAAGCAAAGACGATAACAATTGCAACGCCAAAAGAAAAGTGATTTCAAAATAGAATCCCCGTTATTGCGTTATTCTAACTCGACAATGTGACCACGAACTGTACAAAAACTAAATTGCAAGGAGCAGTATAAAAGTCAAGAATAAGAATTTTAAAAAATCGCCTTCGTGTGCTCTTGTTCCCCGCAGTTCAATAATTTTTCATTTCAAGCTGTAGTTTTGCAGAGGAAAACACAGAAATATACTAAAACGTATAATGTACATGCAGAGCGATTGCTTTGCGCATTAAACCGGCTCTATTGTTTGGGGCCGTTCTTGTTGCAGCTGCCGTAATCGTTGTTTAAACTCCTAGTTCACATCTTTTCTTTTGTCCACTGAGTTCAAGGTTGAAACAATGAAATTCTTACTGACAGAAAGCATTTCTGTCACAACTGCGAGGATCACTTCTTCATTTCATTTCAGAAATCTAATCATAAGTCGCTTTTGTTTGATTTTGACTTTTGGTAAAAAGAGGCTAAATCTTGGTACATCATCTGCTACTGCTGCTGTGATGAGCGTTAGTTTTCAAACGCGTGGAAGGTTTCATAAAGACTACTCGGTACCCTTGTGGATATCTCGTTGGATGGTAGTTTTGATTAAAAGTAATAATGTTATTGAGTTTATGGAAAACAAAAAAGAGCTGCAGCTACTTACGACTACACGATTTTCCATCTCCAGTAAATCCTTTCATGCACCGGCAGGCATAAGAACCGTTAACGTTTGTGCATGTTGCATTCGAGTGGCAGTCATTTGTTTCGGGACTTGCACATTCATCAACATCTGTCACAGACAAAGCAAAATAATCAAGTCTATTAATTTATTTCAATAAGTGTAAATAAATGAATCCCTTTATTTGAGTGTCAATAGATTTAGCACACAACTCGTAAAAAAATCAAGATTTGTTTTTGTTTTTAATTTATAAGACATGTTTCGATGTTGCAAACATTATCGTCAATTTGAAAAACCGTTGGAAACATAACAACCAAGCGAAACATACAAAATGAGCTAAGATCACGTGCCAACGTTGACAACGTCGCCATAGTTACAAAGTGTAAGAAAAATAGAAATCGTTGGGAAACGTACAGCCATGCAGAAGACGTATGTATAATTTAACGAACATATGAATTAAATTTCAGTTAATCAACAGCCCTTGTTTCTATTTTGAGTTATGAGCTTTGCTTAATCATCCAATCATTGGCCTTGATGATCTCACGTGGGAATCCTGAAAACAGTCCGATCAGAGCAAACTTTGGCATCTTGATACGTGCTTGCTAAATTCGGCCGCCGTCTCTTGCTCTCTCACGAGATCAACAACAGTGTTGTATGAGCCGAAAGAAGGTTAGCATCTCCCTCGATAAGGACGAGAAAAGTCTTCGGGCTTTCAATCTACAAGACGTGGTTAAGGATATGCCACCTACTTCGTGGCATCTAACCAATTTTTAACTGAGCACTTTGGCACCCACTCCCCATTTTTCAGCCGCACAAAGTTGTTGCTGTCCTTGTTATAAGAAAAACAAAGGGAGGTTGATTAAATCACAATAAACTAACGCGTAAGTGTTAGGTTGACGTACTTAACTTTCTGATTTAAATTGGGTTTTTCCCAGTTGATATGCATAGCTTCCTAAAAAAGATCTTTTTGCTGCTCTCTCGACCATTAAGCACACACGGTGCTAAGTGGGGACACACTATCCATGCAGATCGAATTGGAATATGGAAATGTTTGTTTCTGAGGAGAGGGGAAAACCGGAGTACCCGGAGAAAACCTCTCGGAGCAAGGACGAGAACCAACAACAAACTCAACCCACATACGACGACGAGTTTGGGAATGGAACCCGGGCAATATTGCCCGATGGAAGGCGAGTGCTCTCACCACTACGCCTTCCGTACAGTCACGAAATAACGCTTTCAGTAACAAATCACAATAGAGGCTTCACCTTCGCAGATTAGACCGTCTCCTCGGTATCCTCTCAGACAGCGACATACATAGGATCCTTGAGTGTTAGTGCACAGGGCATTCGAGTCACAACTGTTTCCACTAGGAAGTAAACACTCGTCACTATCTGCAACAACAGACGAAACCATCCACAGTATTGTTTAAAAGGCCACGAAAGGAGGGTTTAATGAGATTAACGTTTAACGTTTACTGACATAGTTTATTTAATATTTTAAACTTACCTTATGAATTATTTATATGCTTATGTAAGTTGGTTCTGAAAAACCCTGATTGGGAGATTCAATAAAGTTTTAAGTTTAAGTTTGAGATAAAAAGCAAGCAAAACGCCATGTCACTTGTGCTGGGTGGATTTTCGATCCTTGGGGTTGGCGCAGTGCTGAGAGCGCTCGCCACTATGTCCCGCATGTGTCCCGGGTTCAATTCCGGGACTCGGTGTCATAAGTGGGCTGAGTTTGTTGGTTCTCCACTCTGCTCCGAGAGGTTTTTCTCCGGGTACTCCGGTTTTCCCCTCTCCCCCAAAACCAACATTTGGTTTGATTTGATTCCACTTTATTTAGATTTGATTTGATTTAGTCTGCCCAATTAGTAGGGCATCTGTGCTCGTCTAGTAAGATTTGAGGCTTTCATAAAGTGTTTGTTATTGTTATTTATTGTTACTACTATTCATTATTGTCATTAACGCGGGATACTATTGCCTCTGCGGTCCGCTGCTGTATAATCTCCTTTTTGTTACTTTTGAAAAAGTGCTTCCACGTTTAATTAATCTAGTTATTACTTAAGGTTGATAGCTTTCTCGACTCTGCAAGTGTAGACGCCCTCTCTTCCAAAACACTTGATCAGTTTTTATGACGGCGAGAGCAGACGAGTTTCCACAGGTTATACCAATGATAGTCTCACGAATTGTTAAACGTTTTCCTGCATTTAAAGACCTGAAGATAGAACAGGAACTAAGGAAACGAATGATGAAAATGAGATTGTTCGTAATTACCATTGCAGTAGCTTCCATTGCCTTCGTATCCCTTCCTACAACGGCAGACATATGAACCTTCTGTGTTTGTACACAGCGCGTTCACATCGCAAACGTTTGTATCTGGTGATTTGCATTCGTCAATATCTGCAATGACAATGTGATTAGTTATATACTAAGGCTATAATAACACAGTATTTATTATAAGTATATGTATGAATGATCGACCGATCGACCAAACCACCGATTGATTAATCGATCGACATATCTGTGCAATTGTTTCCAATCTTCTGAAAACCCTTTAGGCAACGACATTCAAAGCTTCCATTTAAATTAATACAGTCAGCACCAGGCCCACACAGAGCTATGGCGTTTTCATCGGTATCTGAAATGAAAACTCGTAAGCGGTTGCAGATTCATTTTGCGTTTCTCGATAGCAAAAGACTCCAAATGCTTCAATACCTTTTAGTTTTTCTCTATTCAATGAAACAGAGACCGAACAATTACGATTTCATTGTGGATATTTTGTTAATGAAATTCGGTTTCATAACGAGTTCGAACTGAAACGAAAAAAGGCGCTCAAAATCACCAAACCTGGGTTTTCAGTGATCAAATATCCACCACGAAACTGAAGTTAATTAGACTTACTATTACTTCGTTTCACTTAAAACTAACACAGGCTTGCTTTACTTTGTTTGTTTGTTTAAATGCCCTTAAACGCTGTTAAATGTCACACCTTATTTAACACATCGTAACACGTTCCAAAATGTTCATAGTGGACTTGGTATTTGTCGTGCACACTCAACAGATATCCTGCAATATACGTAACTCATTTAAAAACGTCGTTTGTCGCCTATAAAAATGGCGGCTTTTCCATGTTTTCTACAATAAACTCTGTAAACTGTGCTTTATTATCAATGTGTTGAATAATAAACCTATTTTCCTGCTCAATCTCGCAGAATATCCCCTGGTTTTAGCCAGCTCGGCCAAGTATCAGGCGATATTCCGCGTGCGCGCACCTCTGCAAAATAGACCATCTCCTTCATATCCTTTCTGGCAGCGACAAACGTACGAGCCATCTGTGTTGGTGCACAATGCATTTACATCGCACTCGTTGGACTCTTGCGACCTGCATTCATCAATATCTATGACACAGAGAAACAAAGTGTCAGTTTGTTTTGTAAACAACACCAGGTGAGAGACTTGGTGATAAGGGTTTACCCTGTAATCATTTTCCCCAGATAGTTTTGTATTTAGTTGCTTGTCAGGTCTCTCGTGGGAAATTTTACTCACTTATGATTTCACATGCACTTGCTAGACTGGCTCAGCGTTTTCAGATAGCCTTTAAATAAACGCAGGTAGTGATAAATACGTTTCGCGTTCTTGAAAACACGTTCAAACGGGCAAGATTTGAAAGGTAACGACAGCCGTAAACTAAATGCCAAAGGAAACATGCAAGCGCGTCAATCGCATCACGTGAGGTATTAAAAAAAAAAGTAACAATGCCAATGACTGTTCCCAACTTAAACCCGTCAATGTATCTGAGTAGGTGTGAATTCTGTCTCTTTAAAGGTTTCGGTGTTTCTTTTGAAGAAAATGAGAAGAGCACGGGCTAATTTACATAAACATAAACGTGGTCTATCATTTATCGGAGGTAAGGGTTACTGAATAACCTGTACAGTTGTTTCCTGTCATCCGAAATCCTGCCCGGCAACGACAATCAAAGCTGCCGTTTAAGTTGATACACTCGGCTCCGAGCCCGCAAGCTGTGACGTCAGTGCATTCGTCAATATCTGGTCGTAAGATTATATGAATGAATTAAAGAAAGAACGAGCGTAGATCTGTTAATAAAGGAGGAAAACTCGTTGAGCAGAGAGTGTTTTTATCTCCAGACAAAAGGCCAAATATTACACTGGGAGCTTAAAAAGGCTGACATTATGATTGGAACATTTACATCGATAATTCAGATTCTAGCTATTCCATCCAGTAAAAAAAAAGATAGAAACAAAGGAAGGAAGGAAGGAAGGAAGGAAGGAAGAAACTGGATGGCCTGTACATGAGGACTCAATACGAAGGATACAATACTTTAATGACGGTTATGACGAGACTGCGTAATGATAAGGATAATTCACACAAAAAAAACCAAATTCACCTATAACTAGCCCCTACAGTTACAGCGTCACACGGGCAAGTGAACGTTTATAGTGTTAACTCCCATCCCATGGTGCTGACAACTGCGAAATTGCAGCCGAATTACAGACGATTTACAGCTAACTATGCTACCTCGCGATGTTAACGGTAACGGTAACGCGACGGGTAACGGTAACGGATTTATGCACCGCACACATTACATGCATAGTTTCATGGCGGTTTACAATTCTTCTATGGGGTGAGATCGAATTTCAACCTGCAAAGGCGCCTCTGGCAGCCGCTATCAGTCCATATTTGATCTCACAACGTTAACCGAAATAAATGTTTACGCTTCCAAGTGCGCGCGCGTGGTTACCTCTGCAATTCCTTCCATCTCCTTCATATCCTTTCTTACAGCGACAGACATACGAGCCTTCCGAGTTGGTGCACACCGCGTTCACGTCACAATCGTTGGACAGCAGTGACTCACATTCGTCGATATCTTCAGAAGAGGTAAAAGAATAAAATATCAGCACTTTGTATCACCAGGTCACAGTGCTATCTGGACTCAGAGGTCTAACAAAGAACTAGCAACCATATCTGAGCTCCAGTTTAATCACGGAGAATCTCACTGGATTTCTAACACTGATTGAGTCTTCTCTTGTCACAAATCAACTTAGAAACTTGCTACTCACGTAACTTTAAAAATGGTCGAATAAAGAAATACGTATTTAACCAATCAATTAATTAATTAATCAGTTATTGTATGAGTAAGTACACTGAATTAACGACCTTTTCATACATCTGTTCATATGGGAAATTACAGCCCGGTTACCGAGATGTAAAGTGGTGTCAGGTGACTTGTCCATTCAGGCGTGAAATTTAACGATCAAGTCTGATGAGAATTTTTGGCTTTTATCGGTTTTAGATACCTCAAGATCCTTTATCTTTACTTTAACTATCAAAACCAAACTATCAAAATCAAATACTCTCCATTCTACTGACGAAAATGCATTGCATCATGTTCATCCCGGTAACCGGGCTGGAGTGTTCATATGGCAAAAATTCCAGCCCGGTTACCAACATCTCGGCAACCGGGCAAACCCGCCGTTTCATATGAACACATCAGCATTTTCACAAAGTATTTAGTGGTAAGGCGAGATCTCGGTAACTGGGCTACTCTTGTCAACCAGGCTCATATGAGGAGGCCCTTAGACTGCTTAATGGATGGAGGGATGGATTGATGGGTGCACTGCTGACTGACTGACTGTATGTCTGACTGACTGACGGACAGACAAACCTGTACAATTGTCCCCATTCTTTTGAAATCCGGTACGACATCGACATTCAAAGCTTCCATTTAAATTAATACAGTCAGCTCCAGCCCCACAAAGGGCTATGGCATCAGTGCATTCATCGGTATCTGGAAAGACAGGCCATTATCAAATTTAGGAATAGGTTCACACTAGCAACATGACGACAAGATCAGTTTTATATTTATGACGTCATGTCCAAGCCAATATGTCATTATGTCTGCATGTTCACAAGAAACATCTGCAAATTTAATTTCAAATAGGACATAAAGGTTTTCACAAAATAAAACGACCCATTTTCATTTAGAGCATTAAAAAACTTCCCTGTAACTTACACAGACAAATTTGTCTAATTTGATATTTCCTGCTTCCCCAACACTTCACTATTTATAGCATTCGCCGGACCGGAAATGAACATATCCACTGAAACCGCGCATGATTTCATTATAACTCGCTTAAAGGTTTCGAATTTAACTCGATTAGATGAGTTAAATAAAACTTATTTCAATTTCAGTACATTACAGAACAAAATCAGCTTGCAATTACACATGTGAATAGGTTTTTCAACGTAAGCTCGATGTCAAACCGTCATTAGAGCCGCTTCCTATATACCTTCTCTTTTCAAAAGTATCTTTTCCAACTAATGGTGAAACTAAAAGTGTCCCAATACAAAATACAGAAAAATGTAACTTCTTAGTATGTTAAACCAGTTTTTACCTACCCCACAATAGCCTAGACTGAGAAAAACTGCCAGGACTAACAATAATAATGTTTTGACTCAAGGCAGCCGCCATCTTTAAATTCACCACAGGAGTGGGGCCTAGTTTCCAGTTTCCAGTTTCCAGTTTCGATCCCCTCCGGCTAAGGGAAACGGCTAAGGGCTGGTTCACACAAGCGATGGAATCGGAAGCGGAGTCGGAAGCTCGACGGAATCGGAGTCAGAAGGATCAGAACAGTTTCTTTTTCGCTTCCGATCCAGTGAGAACAAGGTGAACGGAATCGGAAGTGGAAGCGGAATTATCAGCCAATCAAAAAAACTCATTACCAGTCCCTTTCAAACTTAGAGCAAGAAAAAATGGCGGCTCTAAAGGAAAAACTGGCAGAGGCTGTGAGACAGTTCCCCGTTCTTTATGACAAGTCCTGCAGGGACTTCAAAGACAACAGCAAAAAAAGGCTAGCATGGGAGGATGTCGCTAAACAAGTCGGACTTCAGACCGGTATGTATTGCAGTAGTGAATACAGTTTCATTTGTTTGATGTTTTCGTTAGTCAGGATCATGCTGTTGTATGGCTGCAGTTTTCTCGGGTTTTACCGTTTGGGTATTAGTTACCGTAGTATTGTATCTGCTGAGAGGTTACCTGAGAAAAAAAAAAACAAAAAAACAAAGCTACCTCATCTCCCGGGTCCGCCATCTTGAATGTTTACAAATGAAACCCAGGCTTACGCTGAAAGCGAGGCTTACGATTCCGCTTCAGTCGTGCCGATTCACACTAGATCAGAACTTTCTTCCGATTCCGACTCCGCTTACGACTCCGCTTCCGTCGCTTCCGTCGCTAGTGTAAACCAGCCCTAAGAGTTTGGTTCAGGGAACGAGAATTACCGCGGGATGTAACACTTTCAGTCCGCAATAAAGCGATTTTTTCCGACAACCCCAAGAAAAAAGAGAGAAAATCAAGGAGTGACGAGTTGTGAATAAAAAAAAACGGCTACAAGCAACAAAACTGGATGGCCAACGGAAAGAATACAATAGGAGAAAGTCGTACCACTGCAAATCGCTGCTGAAAGGTAGATGCTTAATAAAGTGATGTCTTATCATTAGGATTGCGAAGGGTAAATATGGTCTTATTCTTTATGATATTAAACTTTAGCCTATTAAATGCAAGCTAACAACATAGCGCACGGTTACCTTTGCAAATGACCCCATCCCCTTCATATCCTCTCTGGCAGCGGCAGACATACGAGCCTTCCGTATTTGTGCATAGCGCATTCACGTCGCAGTTGTTGGACTCTTCTGATTGACATTCGTCAATATCTAAAACACAACGAAAGGATCGATAAGAAACATTGTAACTGCGACAGAAGCGTAATTGACTCACGCCTATATTAGAGCAAACGTATGGCTGAAATAAAACGGAATGAGATGACGGTCCTCCCAGAGCAGAGAGGTTTACTTAATGACCTGTGCAGTTGTCTCCAGTCTCGTGGAATCCCAACTGGCATCGACAATCAAAGCTTCCATTCAAGTTGATACATTCAGCTCCAGGTCCACACGAGGCAGTCACTTCAATACATTCGTCAACATCTGAACGCGAAATGAGATGCATGTCAAATGTATGAATGAATGAAAGAGTGAAAAGAAGAACGAAAGACTTCTCACGAACATACATACAATACACGGAGAAAGAGTATGTTATGTGAGATCAATTAAGGCGGGTTGTCCCATGAGTCTTATTGCAAGGTAAATATGTGATTGGGGGAAGTAAATCATTTATTGGCTCACACAAAAAGGCCAAATAAAACGTAGCAGATGTAGTTTGCAAGTCAATACGTCCCCTAAGGCGAACTGTACCACACAACACAAATGTTTTATAAAGTTTCCGCCTTTGCAAAACACAGAGGACTCAAGCACGGAATGCCTTTTTATCTTACAGTAACAATTAGAAAATAATTCCCCCTCGCCCGCAACAAATGCCCACCATGGTAAATCCACATCTTTGAAGGCAGATGCCACGCACCTCTCAGTAACCTCTTATTTCATTGGTTCTTATTACCACGCAGCTCCATTATTTCAGGGCTACATTGCTGTTTATTCAGCCAATCCTGTGAACTGTTCCGAGAGCTGCGTGGCGCCTCTTTGAAGGAATAGTTTCACGGTTTTGCGCATGTGCAAGCTATCACGTCGCCCACGCCATTATTATTGTTTAGAAACCAATCGGATGCGAGTACATTACTTGTGCGTCCGCTGCGGAATAAAACCTTCGGGTCGAACAATAAATGAATAAAAGATGATCAATACTAATTCAACATTTTCTGTGTAAATCCGTTGACATCTTCCGTGAAATTTGGGCATCAGTCATTCTGCTAGATATCGTGTAGCCGTATGGCTACGCGTAGGCTATTATTCTGCTTGCACAAAATTACAGTCCGTGGCTACTGAAATACATGAAAACTAAAATTTACTTTATGGAATGTTTAATAAATGAGGAGGAGTGTTTTAACAAGTTTAAAACACGAGGCGCAGCAGAGTGTTTTAGGACTTGATAAAACACGAATTGCGAATTGCTCTCTCTCTCTCTAGAGAGAGAGAGAGAGAGAGAGAGAGGATTGAACGGCTTAAAAAATTTTACTGTACATCTATCCATTCTAACACTAAAATTTAGATTTTGGGTTATTTTGGCCTAGAAAATCGGATGATAAAATTTAGCCGTGTCTTTATTAGATATAAAGACACTCATTAAAAATTAATTTCTTTTGTATTTCCTTCCTGAATTATTAATGAGGTCTTGAAGCATGGAGTCGGAACATTCTAAATAAATTCTAATGAGCAATCTCACCTTTATCGTCACGTTTTCGCGGCTGACCGCGAAATTGTCAAAGGCAAATTTACCATGAGAGTCATCTGCACGCTTCCGATTGTTTTATAAACAATAGAATCGAATCGGTTGACGTTATAGTTTGTATATGCATCGAGCCTTGAAGCCCTCCCTTTAAAATTCTACTCGAAAAGTGTAACAAAGTTCTGCTCAAATTATGCGACGTTAGTATTATCATAACTCCACCCTTCATATATCAGTATCATCATATATTAGGTTTGATTACCTGTGCAGGAGCTTCCATCTCCTTTATATCCTTTTTTGCAGCGACAGACATATGAGCCTTCTGTGTTTGTACAAAGAGCATTGAGGTGGCAATTGTTCGATTGGGGTGACTCGCACTCGTTGATATCTGAAATGTAAGTCACATTAAAAACACCACTTTCAGTAGGCTATAAGCAAACGGTAGTTTCAGTAAATAAATGGGAAAAGGTACAGTAAAAACGCGTATAAGAACAGATTTTTCCAAGTTAGCCTAAACAGGTTCTTATATGTAACTGGTGCTTACCAGGAATTTAGGCTAAACAGGTTCTAAATAGGATCTTATTTTCTTTAAAAAAAAAAGCGACCCATTTTTGGTTGGTGTGGCATATTATTTCTATAAATTCTGCACAAATTATCTCCAAAATGACAGTATATGCATTTATAGAAACCCTATATGCATTTTAAAGCTACACTGAATGAACTGTAAAATAAGAACCTACTTTGAAGTTCTAGTCTAAACAGGTTCTTAAGTAGAGGGTGGCAGGGGGGGGGGGGGGTGCTCTAAGTCGAAAACTTTGGCCTAACAGGTTCTTAAATTCTAGTTCTTATAAGCGGCTTTTTACGGTATTGCAAGTTATCTGATCTAACACAATTTAATACAAATATCAAGAATAAAGAAATAGCGAAATATTTACAGTCGTAATTTAGGTGCCTTGTTAGTAAAGACGTGCTTCTGAGCCGCTTCCAAACATTTCAGTCAGAAGGTATTTCATCAACTTCGACACCACACAAACAAACGTTGCCTTGGTTGAAAGTAAATCATGATTTTGATTTATTTATTTTTTTTATTAAACTTCGGTTAGCTTGCAATTGGAAAAGGTTCTACGTTCTCGTTTAGAGTGAAGTTATTGTTCTGAGTAGAGTTTAATGCCTTAAAGACTGTCATGTTTCTCCTTTGCACCTGTACATCTGTCGTTGATCTTCAGGAAGCCTGACCGGCACTGACAAGCATAGCTTCCGTTTAAGTTGATACACTCCGTACCGTGACCACAATCGGCCGTACCATCTGTGCATTCGTCAATGTCTAAATGATAAAAAACCTAAACTGAGTGAAAGGGAAACTGCTCTTGCCAAAGGGGCGAGGGGTCTTGACATGCATGTATACTTAAAAATTGGAGTATTCATATTAGTTTCGCGCTTCGCCCTTGAGTTGCCACGTGGGCCGCTCAGTTTGATTGTTCACAAATTCATCAGCCTTCATACAAGTGATCTAGCATGCAGCATTTGCTGGAAAAACGCCCTGTATTTCCGTTTTACGTTCCAATGTATTTTGCCTTTAATAGCACTGAAGCAGTCTTTCCGACTGTATTCATCTACGTTTGACACGTTTACACTGAACATCACTTAAGTGGATCGTTCATTGTTTGCTTCATTCGCTGTTTTTTTTTTTTTTTTTTTTTTTTTTTTTTTTTTTTAATTTAAGGCATTGACAAAGAGCACAGGTGAGTTCCCGTGAAGCGCATGCCATTGCAGAAAAATTCATTTAGCTTCCTTGAATAACGACAAGCGATATTACAGATCTGGAGCCTTAGTTTTCTAAATTGAGAATGAACTCCGCATAAGACAAAAACCAAGCCACTCCACGCAACACTTTTCTTTACCTTCACATGTTCGTCCATCTCCACGAAAACCTCTTAAGCAGCGGCACACATAACTTCCGTAGGTATTCGTGCACAATGCATTGTCGTCACATTCATTCTGTTTGGTAACACACTCGTCCATATCTGAAATCCAATAAGGCTGAGATCAGTTCCATGTCGTTTTTGGAAGAAGAAGATCATGATGAAAGAGAAGAAGAATGTTGTTGTTGTTGATGATGATGATGATGATGATGATGATGATGATGATGATGATGATGATGATGGATGGTGTGGTGGTAGTGGTGGTGATGATGATGGCGGTGGTGGTGGTGGTGGTGGTGGATGATGTGATGATGATGACGAACGACAATGAGGATGATGATGATGATGATGATGATGATGATGATGATGATGAGAAGCTTCATTACATGTTGGAACTCCAGCCCCAGTCTGAATCATTCATTAATTCAGCTCACCGTAGGGTCTCTTGGTTGGCAATAAGAAAGTCAAAAAATCTCTTTCAGTTCGGAGTTTATAAAAACGTTTACAAAATGACCAGCTCCCAGTTGGCTTGTTAGCTCAGTTGGTAGAGCACTGCATCGGTATTCGCATAGGTCATGGCGGGTTCGTCTACCGTACAAGCCTGATTTTTTTTCAGGCTTTATTTTCACTACTGCTTAAGTAGTGTTCATAACTGCGATGATCATACACATCTTCATTCTTTAATTAGCAGACCAAATATATGAATTTCATATATTCATAGTCATTTAACTCAACTTTGTCTTGAATGACCATTGATTGGAGGATAGCACGTTATCATTCCTTACCGATACAATTCTTGCCGTCGCCAATGAGCCCGGTTTTACATTCGCATGTGTGTGATCCAACTGTGTTTTCACAGACAGCATCAGGGTGGCATTCTGAGCTGCTTGTAGTGCATTCGTCTTCATCTAAAAGGAAAATCATGGGGTATGTTTACAGCTGTTTTTCACTGTTTTTGCATCAGAGCGTGAGGAATCAAATTCAAAGGAAAAGGAAAAACCGTTTTCCACTTTCCACTAATTCATTTTTCCCCATCTGCAACTATTCAATTGACATAGTTTGTTCTTAGATGGGAATTTCCATCACTCAATCTCACCTTTACAGGTTAATCCATTCCCAACATAACCCTCGACACAAACACACAGTCCGGTTCCATTTACGTCTTGACAGGTCGCATTAGCGTGACAGGCGTCATGACAGACAACACGACAGCTGCAAACAAAACAAACCGGTTAAACTAGTTTAAATGTGCTTAAGGTACTTCCTCAAAGGTTGTGGGGTGGGGGGGTGGGGGGGGGGGAAGCGTTGGACGCATCTTCCGTACTTGCAAAAGACGCGCCTGCCACACCAAAACAGTAACAAAAACCAGGAAAGCGCTAGCCGATTCGAGTCTCCTCATACAATGATAGCTCACCAGACAGTGCGCCTAGGGGAGGGGAAAGGCTGGGAAGGGATTTACCGCCTAAGCTGGTTGACGTGTAAGACGTGAGACCGTATACGATCTGCACGTTTTGTACTCTTTTAGAATAATTACCGTTCATTCTATGTCATAAATGTTTATTTCTTTTCTTTTTATTTACTATTATTAATCCACCTGTGTACCTGTGCACGTTTTTCCGTCGCCAGAATACCCTTTTCGGCAAGTACAGTTGTAGGAACCAGCGGTGTTAACGCAGTCGGCATGGCTGTCACAGATGCGACCACTTGAACATTCGTCAATATCTGTTATTATAAAATATTTAAGATAGTACGCATGCACTCATTGGTCAATAGTGTGTTTAGACACGATTGTGACGTCACGCTGTTTGTGTTTCCCGGTACAATTTGAAAATTTTCAAAGCTTTCGCAAGACTCGTAAAGCAATTTCATGTATTAATATTAAGGAAATGGAGAAAGAATTGCCAAATGTCGATTTGGGTTTAGCTATCTCTTCGCCCGTGAACCCGAGGAAAGAAAGCAAAAGAAAAACCACAGCGCTTTGCCTGCCTCGATGATCGTGAGCTAGACGACCTAAAGCGAAGCTAAGAGGGCAAAATATGCAACAAAATAGGCAGTAAAACTTTTACAGGGTAATTTTAAGTACAAGAATAAAATTCTCTATAAGACATTCTTTATTTAAAAAAAAATGCACAGGCTGTAAATGCTTCAAATCAAACTTTGCGCGGCCGATCGGTTGCCGTGTTTTGGCTGTCAAATTAGCGTAAAATGTATTTTCTCTGAGACCTTCTCAGTTTAAAAATATACTACAACCTGGATCCGCTGCTTGGGCTATGATTCCTAACCAGCAAAACTTCACAAGGCACGATGAGCGATTCATATTCTCAACCATGTTCTCAAGCTGCCAAATCGAATAAGTTCACGCCACTCACTTTCCACAGCGGTCAAGTATAGCGACATTCACTTTCAGCTTAGATAAACTTCTCATCTTGAAGTTCTTTCTTTGCAGAATCGTGTATTTTGAACATTTCTTCTAGTTCTCGCCGAACTTACGATATTTTTCTGCAGATTTAGGAGGATTCAAAGCTAAATTCGCTTTGATCAACATGGCGCTTGCCACATTTTGAATTTTATAACGCAAATTTTGATTGGTTCATGTTTTGTCAGATGTACGTTATGATTGGCTAGCAGGAAATATGATTGTCCAGAGCGTGTAATGAGAAAATATTTTTTAATCAAAAAGAAAACTAAACAAAATTTCCCTTCATTTATCGAATTATTTTTAGAAATATTTTATAAAAGCAATAGAGGACTTTTTACCCGTGTTTACATAGCCTCATCTAAACACTCGGGGGTTGGGAGAATTCTCGAAAGCTATGCAAACCCGAGACGCAGTCGAGGGTTTGCATAACTGTCTCGAATTCTCACAGCCCCCTCGTGTTTAGATGAGGCTATGTAAAAATGGAAAAAAGTCCTATATTGCTTAAATAATACTTTCGTTCTTTAGTTCGATTACGTGGAGATTACAACATTAGACACAACTGTTGAAATCCGGGCTTCGAAGCGTTTTTAGATGCAAACAATATTGTAATAAAAATAAAATCTCAATCATCTCCCCGGGACTCTCCTCCGAATCAATGCTGTTTTGAAAAAAAGGAGGAAGGAAGAAGTTACTTAGCGATATTGTTGAGATACACATAGTGGAAAACGATTTTCGGACTCCAAGTATCCTGTTTTGGTAACTAGCTTTTGTTCAGGATTGCAGCTCTAAAATTAGGCTTATCAAAAGCAATTAGGCGCGAACTAACAACGGATAATTCAAAACAAGTTCAAAACATTTATGTTATACACCTTATTCCAAAATGGCGGCCAATTTATTATTCTTTTGTTTGCATGTTAATTAGCCCTCTTTGCCTCGTCAACATGCGCGAAATACAAAAGAATTTTGACGTGAAAATGAGGCAAAGAGGGCTAATTAACATGAAAACAAAAGAATAATAAATTGGCCGCCATTTTGGAATAAGGTGTATGTCCCCCACCTTTACAAATTTCACCATCTCCGAAGTAGCCTGTCTTGCAGTCACAGTAATATGAGCCGAAATCATTAACACAATTTGAATTTTCACCACAAGCATGTACATCCAGGGAGCATTCATCCACATCTGCAAAAAGAAATATTGCGAAACGTAATTTTTTCGTCAAATTATTTCTGGAGACGCTGAGGTACTATCTAAGGTGTCAGGAGGTTGAAACCTTTACAAGAAGAGTTGTTCCTCAGCCTTCAGTCGTATAAATATGTACCGTAGAGCCATTTAGAAAAACATACAAAAATTATGGTGAAGGTAACTTTGCCATGGACTATCACGCCGCTTGGATGTCAACCCCTGAGAGAGGGGGAAAGGAGAAATTCATCCTAGAAAAATCAGGCACGTTAGCGCTACCCTGTTTAAAAGATATGTTCTCGAAATTCCTTTGGACGAAGTTATACTCCGTAAACAATGATATTGTACCAATGAAAATCATCAAATGATACGAGCCTGTATGACAACCTGTATGTAGCCTTTGTGAAGTTTAGATCCCAGTAAAAACTTTCTATCACAATTGCTGACGAAAGACGATCTGTGCCACGTGACACAAGCAGGTCTCGATTTGGTGAAATTGCAGCACAAGCAATGCTGACTCAAATGCAAATGACTTCAAGAAATGCAGCTGGGGAGGGAGTGGGAAGCTTCGTCCTGTATCACCACTTTTGTAATAATTTGGAATTGATTTTGTAGATAGATACCTGGACAAGTAAACCCGTCCCCTGAGTAGCCCCTGTTACAAGTGCATATGTATGAACCATTTGTGTTGCTACATTGGGCGTTAAAGTCGCAGTTGCTAGCACCAGGTAAGGAACATTCATCAATATCTACAAAGAAAGACGAGCAATCAATCATGTCAATCATCAATACAATAAATCAGAGAAGGAGGCAATCGATTCATGAAGGGAAAGGACTGAGAGACAATTTTAAATGTTCTATTTTACAAACTAAAATTTTTGGACAACTTTGTACTAACAGCATCCTCCCGGCTCCGAACCCGGCACCATAACAGTCAGTCAGTCAGTCAATTACTCAATCAATCAATCAATCAATCAATCAATCAATCGATCGATTGATTATTTCTGCCATCCCGCTTGCAAGCGAAACGATTAGTATAGAATAGGTATTTAGGTCAGCGAACAAACGCCATCTATCGTCAGTTTTTCATTTGCTCATCTGGGCCCCGTCACTGAAAAGCTGATTAAACTATACCCGATTAGCGTTTAATCAAAGATTAAATTTCTTATTCCCAGGATAACTAACGATGGATTAAAACAGGTTAGCGCAGGGATAACAAGTTGAGTTTACGAAGCCGTTTGTTATTGTTAATGCTGTCATTCAGCTCGATGCCACTTTTAATCTTTATAACACATTCATACCTTTGCATGTCGTCCCGTCTCCAAAATATCCATCTTTACACTCGCAAAAGTAGGATCCTTCAGTATTTACACAGTTTGCAGTTTCAGAGCAACCTCCTCGGTCTGTTAGACATTCATCTTGATCTGCAAAACACAATTATACTTAGTTAATCCCACTCTTACTTAACGCATTAACCATTTCAATCCTTAACATACTGTAGATCCAAACAAAAACGAGGAACTCCTTTTTGACAACTATATGAAAAAAATTACCACTTGATAGCTTTTTTTATTGTTATTACAAAAAGGTATTTGGAAAATGTAGATTCACCACGTTGTCTATAATTTTCATTTTTTTAATTTTAGTAGGACGTTTCTGAAAACCACGTGATGTGATGAAAGTTCTCCTAGTAGCAGTAGTAGCAGTAGCAGTAGCAGTAGCAGTAGCAGTGGCAGCAACAGTAGCAGTGGTGGTGGTGGTGGTGGTGGTGGTGGTCGTCGTAGTCGTAGTAGTAGTCGTCGTCGTCGTCGTAGTAGTCGTAGTAGTAGTAGTAGTAGTAGTAGTAGTAGTAGTAGTAGTAGTAGTAGTAGTAGTAGTAGTAGTAGTAGTAGTAGTAGTAGTAGTAGTAGTAGTGGTATCAATATTATTAAGAAACTTTTTATATGAATGGAAACCCTTTCGGAGGTGCAGTTTCAGGCGGTGCAATGGTTTAGAAAACCATTATTCTAGGTTGATACTCTAGTGAACGTTCTGACGTTTGTTCTTGATGACCATTTACCCACCGCACAAATGCAGTGAATAATAATGATGATGATGACGATGACGATGACGATGACTTCTCAGCTCAACTTTGTATTTTTCTTAAATTCCCCAGTATGCTCTATGCTGCCAGTAAAGTTATACAAGTATGATAATGTGGTTTGACCAAACCTAGCGCAATACTGTCATTGTTGAGTCATCGTGCAGTTTTTTTTTTTTTTTTTTTTTTCAATTTGTACTTCTGTAACCTTTCATAATCTGAGCAAATTAAAAAACGTCCTCTTAGTCCGTAAGTCACCGAACTCGAACTCCTGCGGAGTGATAGCGTAAACGAAAGCTACTTAATAGCACTGTCTTGTGAAATTGTTTCCCTACTTTTTTTATTGTATTTGGCAACATTAAACCTCGAATTTTGTTTACAGATATGAACTCGCAAACTGCTGGGAGCGAAGAGGCTAATTATCATTTCAGATGTCATCTGTAGAATTTTATCTATTGTATCAATGGATTGCTTGCGGTATAGTGTCAATGCAATTAAGCAACACGTCAGTGAAGATTGCCGCTAAAAGAGTCTGGATAAAGCAGACGTAACGTGTGAAAGTAAACATATTTGGAATTGAAGAGGCTTAACCCTTTAACTTTAATTTCCGGAGTCAAAACACGGCTCCTTAGTCATTAGGCCAAAAGCTCTTTGTATGTAACTGGATGAAAATTAATTTTCGCAAGGCTGAAGACTCCGCAGTGCTTTAATTTTGAGTGATTTTCGTTTTCCCGCATTTAATTTTTGTCAAAAAATGAAAAACCGAACAAAACAAAAACAACGAAAAGCTAACAAAGGAAACAGTGGTTTTTGCATTCTTTTTATCAAGTTGGACAGTCACTTTAGAAGCTGACAGGGTTAACGCGAGTTCGAGAAAAAAGCTTTAAAATGGTTAAGAAATAGTCCTTGAAAAACTGCGACCCAGTGTTGGTTTGACACTCTGACTGAACAACAGAGCACTGTACACTAACTAACATTGAGTGGGCACTACATTTCTCTCTCACTATCGACACGAGAAACTTTGGGATGTGGTAAACATAACACAAATCGATTTTTCCCGACAAAATATTTCAGGTCGCGAATTTTAAATTCTCCTCTCGGCTTTCTTTCAATCAAATGCAACTTTGATATGTTATTAGTGTACGAAATGCTTTTTATAAGAGCTTTAAAGCCAAATCTCAACGTGCAATCAGACTCCATTCGTGCGAAAGTATTTTAATAATCTTCGCACCCTCTTATGTTAATTTTTTCGCGCCAAAATCGCTTTAAATGCTGTAATTTGCATGATCTCGTTTATATTTTCCTTGATAATGGAGTCATGACTACTCCGAAACGTCGGATTTTATCGTTCGTTTTTACAGTTTTATGTTTTAAGAAACCTCTTTTAATACGAATTAGAAAAAAAAAAAAGAGATCTTTTAATAACATAAGGGCACAGTTTCCGTGCCAAAACTAACAGATAACAGAAAAGAGCTTGGAACGCTAACAAAAGAAGCACACATAAACAAAGTACACAAGGTTTGAAAGCTAAAACAGTTGTCAAATAATCATCACAATGCCAACAACGTTGAAACGTCAAGACGCCAATTAAAAATAAAAAGCGAAACAAACAAGATTTAGCATGGATACAATCAGACTGCATGTTAAGACTTTTGTCAGGGGCACCCAACGACAAGTGTCGGTAGATATCTGTTCGGTGGAGGGTAATTCACCTTGCGCTTTCGGCGTCGATTAAAGAGTGCACTCGGATTTTCGTAACTAAAACGTAGCCTAAAAGATTCGAATTTGGGAAATCATAGCCCCTGAAGTTTTCGGAAAGGTCATAATTGCTGTTTTTGGCAGTCAAAAAGGTCAGCTAGCATTTTCGGAAAGAAAATAGTTCCCTAGAAAGTTCGTGGAAATTTCATTTCAGCTTGCATTTTCTCAAAGGAAGGTTTTGTTCCCTAACATTTTCGGGCAATTAAAATTTCAGCTAGGGAATCCAAACAGATGAATTTCTTCTAGCCGTTATGAAAACATCGCTTTAAACAGACTTCAAATACCATAAGGCAAAATGCCTTTCTATAGCTTTTGGTTGATTTTGCTCGTTGGGTGCCCCTGTTTTGTCCCTTCTCTCCGAGGGCCAAAGCATTCCGACATTTGAAAACTGCACTCGATTCTTCGTTTGTTCTTTCCATCGCTTTTACAAGTTATGCTTGGCATACGTTTTACAGATGTAAAACTATTAAAAGCAGATTTGTCTGAAACCCGAATTATCCGACTTTGGCTGGGTTTGTCAATCTATTCCCAGGCCTGAAGGATAGGCAAACTACGCGGCTTACATAGGAACGAGGTAAATTTTTAAAATGACGCGCGGAAGGGCACCGTATCAATTGATTTGTTTGTTTCTTGGTTTGTTTTGGAATCGAAAGTTGCAAGTTTGGCAATTGTTCCAATTTAAGTTCTTTATGAATACGTTCGGTTAGGGCCGGTCAACAGCAATTGATAATGGCTTGCAGACAACTCAATATTATTTCGGGTAACAATATTATTTCGGGTAACAGAAGAAAGAAAAGAAAAGTTATAACAAGAAGGAAAGAGACGAGAGGCATTTGCGATAGGATGAAGAGATGAATAACCTTCCAGGACAAGTATATTGATCATTCTAAGTACGCGATACTTAAAAAAAACAGCCCTAGTCAAGTCAAGAAAGCCGACACTCAATGTCAAGGGCAAAAAAAATCGTTAGGCGGCTATCTTCACAGATACAGCTATTTCAAGAGCGAAATGGTAACACATAACCGTAACAGGCAAATAGCATCTTAGGCACAATCCACACAACCGATGTATCATGTTCGAAAAAAGCAGGCATGCTCCACAACACCCTGTGGCGCTTTGTTTCAGTATACCTCGGCATGTCTGCCCGTCTCCAGTGAATCCCTTGTTGCAGGAACACGAAAATGAACCTTCTGTGTTGGTGCACGCTGCGTTATTGCCACACAACGGATTTTCTGCGGCGCATTCGTCAATATCTACGGAGAAAAGGGGAATAAATAACGAGATTGGAAGTTTAAAGGTAACGTTATCTGTCTTTTGGTGCTGTTAGTTTCACGCTCACTTTTGCTATTCAATTTTCCGATTTTCTGCACGCACTAGAATCAGGGCTGCTACGGGCCCATTTTTTACGTTTTTTCTTTTTTCTATTTTTCAATTAAACACGGGATTTAAAAACTGAGATCGGAATGCGACGACCTTGCAGTGTTTTCTTTGATACCAATCATGTTATTTTATCCAATCTGTGATGCAGATGGTGTTAGTTTGTTCCGCTGTCTGTGCATGAATAAAAATTACAATGCCACTATAATACTCAACTATTTTGAACTATATCAGCACCGCTTTCGGTCAATTTTACTTTACTTACTATACCTTAACTTAAGTACCATGACCACCGCCGGGTTCATTCTTCAATTTTAAGGCGATTATTTAGGGAATTCCAAGGTGTAATAACAAAAGCCCGAGACGACCATATTTCATGACGACCGTACACAAGACTGTTCGAATGTTTCAGGGGAACTGCACTTTCAAGTGAAAGGGGAAAAGCTTACCAGTACAATTCTTGCCATCCCCTTCAAAGCCAAGATTGCAATCGCACTTGTAAGATCCTTCCAGAGCTGTGCATGTGCCATTTGGTGAACAGTCATGCATACCAGATGAACACCTGTTTTGTAGCTGAGAGCCAGCGTCAGTTGTTTTAGTTGGTTTCCCTGTTAGTTCTATTTCTGTGGTAACAGCGACAACCGGTGATTGTGAAGAAACGAAAGGTTTCGGTGGTGTTGGAATTGGCGGAGTTGGTGGCATAGGCGGGGGAGGTGGAGATGGGAACCCTGTTTCTTTTCCTTTTGAATTAACACTTGTGACATTCGGTGTTTCCGTTTCCTTGAGGTCTGCAGATACAACTGGAGACGTTGCCTTCATTAGAACGCGAACCGTCGATAGTCGATGATTCTGACGCCTTACTAATCAAATGATTAAAGTGCAAAGTTCCTGTTTATTCATCAATCGTTACGCATGAATTGGAGAGGTTCTTTGGAAAGGTGGTCAGCCCATCACCCAGCATATCCAACCCGATGATGAGTGATAGGAACTATGTTTTCTATTATTATCAATAAGTTTGTGGGTTCTTTTACGTTTCACATTTGGTGTTGGGGGGTGGAGTAAACGATACGGGGCCAGCGGATTAACATCACTGTGCATGCCCAATGGCGCAATCATTTGAACTGAGACAAATGTTGAGCACACAGTCAGTATGATCTTAGCAGTTATGTTAAGACCCCGGGATTTGAACCCAGGGCCTTCAGTTGCTCTTAACAACTAAGCGAACCGGGCAACGGTTTCCCAGTTATTTGACCTGTAAATTTCGTTTTAATATTCTTCTCGTTTCCTTTCTTTGTTGTTGGCGCGAAAATGAGTTTTCTGCACCTTTCAAGTAGATTTATTTTCTTTGTCAACCGCGGCAGGCGCTAGCAAGGGGAAATGGAGGAGAACGTGGGCGCGCAAGCGAAGCGAAGGGAGAAAGCGGGAAAGTGACGGGAGGGAGGGAAAAGAAAGCTTCCTTTTCCCTTCCCCCGCGCTCCCCTCCCTTCCTTCGCTTCCTTCGCGCGCCCGTTCTCCTCCATCCCTTTCCCTTTCTAGCGCGTGCCGCGCAGGTTAAAACGAAGACGATACTTACTTCGATTAGTTTACAAAAATTTTAAGAGCAGAGGCGTGACCATTTACAAGTTATAACAGCTAGCTTTAATAGTTGGTATATGGCTGGCATGTGAACGACTGGTGCAAACAAGAGTGGTGACAGTTTTTAAGTTTAAATCTGTTCCACGCGGAAGTGTAAATGTTTAAGTAAGCTTTTACCTTCACAGGTTTTTCCACTTCCAGTAAATCCCTCCATGCACTGACAGTAATAGCTACCTGGTACGTTGGTACAGGTGGCATTGAAGTGACAGTCGTTGTATCCATTATCACACTCATTGATATCTAGAGCAAGAAAGACAGAACACCACATCTTAGATATAAAACCATTAGATAAGCCCGGGATATACAAATTAAGAGCCACTAATAAACTGCAGCGTTTTTGTTTTCTTCTAAAACAGGGATCTTATCAATCCCCGCACAGTATACTGTATGCGCATTAACGCATTAATTCTTCATATCAACATTCATCTTCTCCTTACTGTTCTATTCTCATTACAGCTGTTGTTTCACCGGCCAACGTTTGAACGACAATTTTTAACGCAACACGGCGTGCGGTCAATTTTTAAAGCAAACTTTTGCTGCAGCAACGCGCGCGTTGCATGATTTTGAGGTCACATCAAAACCTTATGCGTTGCCACAACAATTTGCTTCGTTTCAAATCGCGCGTTGTTACTAACACGATAACAACTTGTTAGCAACAGTGTTTCCTGAAAACTTGCACCGTGTAACATCACCTCAAGGAATAAGCTGGTGTTATTTGTTACGGAAACTCTACACCTATGGTCTTTTCCTCATGACCTGCACATGTCATCGTGCGGTGATATTGTAAGGATGTAAGGAGAAATTAAATACTGATCTATTCTAGAGCTTAAAGGGGCACTGCCGCGCAATTTGGATAAACATAAAGGTGCATCTTCGACAATGGAACCTTTGCAATTATTTTGCAGTTTTGTTACGAAGTACCTAATATCATGATATGCATTGAAACTATTTGCGGTTGTCTATGGCAACGGATGACACCTTTAAAAAGTTAGGCTAACTTTTTCAAGTTTTGTCATTATGTCTTGGAAAAATCGCCATAAAATAATATCAGTTTCCTTTCCCTCCAAAAAATAATCTGAAATCCACCTCTTCGTCGTAAATGTACCATTCGTGTAACGAAAAAAGTGCTAGCTCACATTTTGAACAAATTTATAAAAAGAATTCCCGTTTCAGCGGCAGCAGTCCTTTAAAGGGTTAGGTTTCAGGCGGAAACATATCAAACTGTCTCTTACATTCGGTGTATATTTTTCTTTATTTACTTTTTTTTTAATGAAAACATATAACTTGCAGAAATTCCATTTCAATATTTTCTTTGCAAACAACAAATTGGAAGAAAGGTTGCCAGAACAAATAAAATAATTATGCTGTAACCTTTTTAGCTGTATCAACATTTTCAGTTTTTAATTCTGTATTATGCTGCTGTAACAGGTTCCTTTTATATCATTGAAACGAAAAGATGAGTGGGCTATAATCTGCTGTAATATACCAGTTCTACGCATCGCAGGTGTTGTATCAACAGTTATGCATCCACTATTTAATTTTTGCTATCACAACTCTTCATGTAATAAGTTTCAGTTGGTACTCTCTGAAGGAAATGAAACCGACACAAAACTTACCAGCACATATCCTACCATCTCCTTCAAAGCCAAGCTTGCACTCGCAATCGAACGATCCCTCCCGAGGTATGCAAGTGCCATTTGTAGAACAGTCGTGCAATCCCGTGGAACATTTATCTTCCAATTTCGCCCCAACGTCCGCAGGAGAAGTTGCCACAGATGGTGACTGTGTTGTCTTCAAAGGTTCGTGAGTTAGAAACATGTCTTTGGTATGTCGATCTTTGACGGACGGGTCTTTCGTAACTTCCACCACTTCTTCTCTCACGTCCGAACCTGTCCTATTCTCTATTTCGGAGGCAATTGCATTGTGGTATACGTTTTTTTAAGGAACGAAAAAACTCAGGAAAGGTAAAAAGAGAGAGTGGGAGTAAATTATCGCGTAATGGTTTTTATTTTTACTAAATCGGAAATAACACAACAATAACAACGTGATTGAAATGCTTAATGATGAACAATAATAGCAGAGAGAAGCAAACAAGGAAAAAAAGAAAAGAGAAAGAAGCGGTAGGATAGAGAGAGTAAAGAGCAGGACGTAATTCTCGTTCTGGGAGCGACTGTTGACCGGCCCTCAGTGACGAGGAAACTTCGCTTAATTTGGGTCGAAAGAATAGCAGCAAAAAAAATTGAATGTGATTCCATTGATAATGAAGACGAAAGAACTACACACAAATCAGTTTAAGGTCATTTCTTCTTTAAAATTTTGAAAAGGGAATTTTCTAGGCCTTGACATAAGTGAGGCATTGCGCCTAAGCAAAGGAGCGTATCGCAAACGCTTTTTAGCGATTAACCAACGGTACATGATGAAACTAACTACATTTGGGATTTCCCCACTCTTAGATTCATAGTACTATTACTGACGTTGCGGGGGAAGGGACGAAATGTGACTTGGTTGCGATTTCATTGTCTGTAGTTGTCTTAGTTGCATTAGTGGTGGCCTGTTGGCCTCGAGTTGCGAGATGGATTCCCAACACTTGTCGCGCTTACAACATAGATAGTCAGGGAAGGATTTTGGTTTGTTTGTTTGTTTGGAAATTGGAAGTGCTTTCATATACATCAGTTAACCAACAATTTAAGACTCTCGAGGGATAGACACTTAAAATTGGCACTTAATGTGCCAAAAGTGCGTACTGATAGACATATACCAACTCCTCTCAAATAAATGAGTTCAGTGCCCCCAAATAACCAACCTAACCTTTGGTAAAAATTCCTTAATTTTGACAAACGTCTTAACGACAGCCCATAGCAAAACTTTGACTTTCCATTAATGCGCCTTATAATTTAACCTAAGAAATTCCCTTCGTCGTTTAAGTACCTACAATAATAATATAACTCTAATCCAGAAATCACACAGTATGCAACTCACTTGTAAACTGGAAGAATACTCATTTGGTTGAATTTGAGGTGGGTCTTGATGATTCTGTCCACACCCATACAGACCATTCGAAACGCCCTTTGCATTATATACATATTGTGGTGTTCATGTAAAGTTAGTAGGTTCGCTTAAAAATACCACGTTACTACAACACTGGCATGTTCGTCTAAAGTGTCCTTCAAATAGAGTTTTTGGATAGTCGAAAAGCGCCATCCGTCAACAGCGCGGTGAGCCCGGGGCAGCGAGCAACACAGAACAGTGCAGTGAAACTGTCGCGAAAAAGAAACCCGCCTTCACTACAGGTTTCACTAGTCTCGCCGCGCTATTGGCGTGAGCTCCCCACTATCCAGGAAGAGACTGCTAGCAGTCTAGATGGTCCAAAATGGTCGTTACAAGAGTTTCTACCCTAACAGCTTGATTTAAGTAGTCTACTTACCTCTCTCACAGATAAAGGCCTGCAGACTATCACATTGTGTGACTTCCCACGAATAGAAGATATCTTCAGGAAGCAGGGTCACGCAATCTCTGCCGCTAACTGAAGCATCTCTGGGCTCACCGCTTCCCCAGTTTGTGTAATCTGCCTTCTTGCCGTCGCTCCAGACAAATTCTCCATGCGTTCGCCGCAGACCTATCCAGATCCTAGACTCCGGCCTTCCCACCTCTACAGCGATGAATTCATTTTCCGTAGCACTTCTCGAGAGAGCTAAGTGAGCGTCGACCTCTTTGCAAGTGTCCTCAGCCTCTTGCCAAGTCGCACCGTGCACATAAGGTAAGTAGCATGAGCCCTCGTGTCCTATCCAGCCTTGTGGACATGACCCTGTTGGAAAATAATGAAACAAACAATTTGTTTGACAGGTGGTAGTAAAAAGGAGCCCACTGATGCCTTTTAGAAGCAACATTTATTTGCGGTCTGTCACCTTTGAATTATATTAACATAGAAATGCCTCAGCAGGTCACTACAGATGTAATTTACCAAAGAAAGGAACACATATAAGAGGCTAATGCGGTGGTTTAATTCGTCGGTGAGAAGAAAAATTGACACCTTTCCTTTCTTTCAATGGCGTTTCAAACGCAAAAGCAAAAGCAAAAGTGAATCGAATTTCTGAAGCAGGCAATCAGTTCAAAAGAAGATCCAGTGAAAATTGTGTCATGTGCCACCATTAACTTAAATTAAACACTGGTAGATACCTGGAATGTCAAAATCCTCGAATTCATCGAATTCGTCCTCGATTTGCCTGGCTTTTCTGTGCAACGTGGCCTTTCCTGGAAATGACAAGAACGCAACGAATGCTAACAACATTACATCACAGAAAGTATATTGTAGTCACACGAACCCCTAGCCTCCTACGCAGACGTTCTTTTAGATCGTCACGCAATCTTTCCTCCCCAACATGCGTGACGAGCCAAAAGAACGTCTGCGTAGGAGGCTAACGAACCCCTTACCTAAAACGTGATTTTCAAGTATGCATCATAACACAACTTACTTTTAGAGCTAGTGTCATTTTTCATACCGAGCGTTATCGTTAAGTTGAATGAAAGTCCTAATCAGGTGGCAGAAAGCTTACCATTGATGTCACATAAATATGACTGAGGTAGGGAAGGGGACGGAAGGTTTACATACTGGGAGCCTTTTCTTTTTTTTTTAAACGATAATAGCTCTTTATTCATGGCGTGGCAAAGCGATATCAGGCAGAGTCATTAAGGAAATGTTATAGACTCTTCTTTTTCGGCCAGTTTATTAGCTTTAAAGGGAACCTCCACTCTTACAAAAAATTCACGCTAAAGTGTTGGAAATAATTACTAGCTTCCAAATTTTGTTTTGAAACGCAGATATAACATTTAAGTGTATAAAAAAATTCCATATCATTATCGCCTATTTTCCCTTTCAAATTTCCCGGGCGCGGCCTTTTGGATTTGATGACGTGTAATGGTTGCAGCTATTGCCAGCAAGCAAATGAAGCAGAAAATCCTTTGTTTTAAACAATAGGGTAACCATTACACGTCATCACATCCAAAATGGCCGCGCCCGGGAAATTTGAAAGCGAAAAGAGGCGATGATGACATCAATATTTTTGTGCACTTCAATGTTATATCCACGTTTTAAAACAAAATTTGAAATCTAGTATTTAGTGCCTACAATTGCGTCAATTTGTTGTAAGAGTGGAGGTTCCCTTTAAAGAGTCGTTATTGATAAGAGACATAAAAAACCTGCCCTCAGTGATAACGTTGGCAGTGAAAAACTCTGGCTTCATTAAATTTGGCCGGATGTTATTGTTTATATTAGTAGTTTATTTTTAACCTCTGTACCAGTCCCGGGCTACCAGTACTTCGCTTTAAGTTTTAAATTCGCCCACATTTTTATAACTGTCACTTCTGAAAATGTATGTTGTAACATGTGAAACGTCAAATTAAATGAATTCAAGTTCTTAAAAAATGCGTGGTTCGTTTGTCATGTTTATATCAGCAGTTTTTTAAGGAAATGCTATTACCAATATGTCACAGTAATTGAAAGATAATAATGGTTTAAAAGATAAGCACTTTGCCAAGAGACTTGCTTGCGATAAGGACATAATGGTTCCATGATAGACGTACAATGACAAAATAAAACTAACGCCGCAAAATGTTTCAACAAAAAGCAATTCATAACACTGTATTCTCCCAATGTGTATAAAGTGATTTCCGCGAAAAATATACGTTAACGAGATGACGTTCACATTTAGTTGTTTGAGCTCGGCCAACTGGAAAATATAAAGAATTCCCTATTTTACATTCCTTAACATTTTAACACCTTGAAATAGAGATGACACAGAGATTTGCTTCTTTACATGACGAACTGGTACCCAGTTAGGGTAGGGTAAATTAAAGAATGGTAAATAAGTTGCACTCTCTTGAAAGAAAATGACACTGTTGCATAGATAATTTTTGCGGTCTTACAGGACAATTAAAGCAGAGTTTAGCTTTTTCTCGCAAACGAGGCTGAAAACATCCTTCACATCTCGTCGTTGTTGAGCCTGGTTTTGTATTTTCTTTCCTTTCGCATCTGAATTTAATAAATTTTAAAAGTGATTTCGTTTTACTTATGCGATTTTTTGTCTCGGTCACCAGTTAGTAATCAATGCGCACTTATGTGGTCAAATATCCTCGAAAATTTTAATTTCATTAATTACTTCAAGATAGTGCTGTTTATTGTTCAGTAATCCCCTTCATCAATCAACTTTCCCCCGAGTCTTCTTTCAGAAAATTTATCGATAATAGTTATCGTTTCTTGCGACAGTGGTTTCAAAATTTTTATAACAGTTGGTCTTAGCCGGCACATGTTCGCGTGTCGTTCAACACAGCACGGAATGACACTCTGAATTCCAGAGACCCTTGAATTCATATTAAAATCGAGAGGACACTTGACCCTAAATGTTTTCCACGACCACCACGATTAGATAAAAGCTCCAGACATGAATAATGATAAGAGATTTGTTGCATCGAAAGTAAGGCAAGTCTGAGCAATCAAGCAGTTCTTTACAGAGCTTTGGAGGCAAGATTTCTTTTCCGATTCTTTCTACTTGCCGAAGGTCGACAACAAAGCTTTTGATTTCTAGTCCATATGAGTCTGCGGCAAATCCGAAGTCTTGCCCAAACTAACTTTGTTATTACTCCTAACTTTTCATTGTTGATTGTTTGCAAACTCCAGTGAGGTAAACGATAAAGCTTGCGGCTCTTTTTAATTAAGTTGATTCTCAAACTGAAGTGGTCTGTGGAAATAGTACTCCCCCCTCCCTCCCCGTACACCCCTCTTACTCCTCACAAGAGACGGGACGGAGAAAGGAAAAAAATTGCGAGATGGTGTTTGCCAACGCTACGTCTACAAACCACTTGCAAAAGATGGTGGTAAAAAGACTGCAAGACTGTTGTAGTTAATCGATGGGATAGATAGTATGGGAGTTTTCCAAGCTTTATAATTGTTCTTTTTTTTTCGGATCATATGTAGCGTTTAAGGACCATTTTTTTAATGTTTGTCTTATTCAATTAGTGAGGTTTATGGCAACAAATCAGTAATGTTAAGCGACAAAACTTCGCCAAACAACCGATTTTAACCTTTCTTAAACTAAGCTGACGCGAAACAGTTGATCATGTTGATAATGACAGCTCAATTTTAAAACAAAGACTGGATATTAAAGACTAAGAGAGAGTATTGATTGGGGGAGAGGGGGCGACAAATAGATACTAGTGACTTTAAGCAACGACGACCGGAACGGCAACGGCGACGGAAAAACCGAGAAATACTGGGGAGAGGACACGATTGTGGAGTGAAAAACGCCAACTTCTCTCGAAATATTCCTTCGCGTTCAGCCATTTTAATGATGGTATGATCGATGTCGATTTTTTACTGTTGTACAAACTGAATATGTCAACAGATCAGTGCTGGAGAACGACAAGTGTTGATCGAAGATTAGATTTCGGAAACAAGATATCACATTTTTAGCCGAGGTAATGTAATAAAACAAAATAACAAAAATCACCAATATATTACCTAGAAGTAGCGACTAGATTAACATGAACTCAATTGAAATGTTCTGCATCGAAGGCTGGGATTTGCGACAAGCGCTTTTTAGCAGTACAAGCATGCATGTCAATTTCCATATCTTTTCATCTAGGAATTTGAACTGAAAACTACGATATGATAGAGAATTTTGGACGTTAGTTTTGAGCAACACTGAGACTAGATATTTTTCTCGGCCAGGTTTAGTGTAAATTAACAGCTCTAGTCTGTCTTATTGCAATTGCGAAAAAGTAGAGAGAACTATCGATAAAGAGTGTGAGACTTGCCGGCAAATCATTTCTAATTTCGGAGGCATCGGCGCTAGCTTTATGTTTTGAAACAGCCGACTGATGAAATTGTTTAAGCTTATAGTTTGGGGAAGAAAATCAGGCAACAACTCAATGATTCTATTATTTGGTATCTTAAGGTATCAATCCATATTAAAATTATCAATTTGGGGGCAAAAATAGGGCTAAAATATGTGAAATGCTACATTTGGGTTTTCCCTCACAGTCTCACGTCCCCGTTGCCGTTCCCGTTGTCGATGCTTAAAGTCCCTACTAGTAAATCATTTGACTTCCATTTCTCAGGAAAGAAGCACTGCTGTCCCTAATTAACTTGGTCGATTCGAGCAACCACTGTGCGCACGTGCGCAGAAGACAGTTCTCGACCAACTCAACTCGAAATGTGATCCTGACGAGACGGCGTAAAATACCGCACGCAAAACAAAACTATTAAAGCTGTCTAAACTGACAGGAATTGCTTGTTTTGAAGGAAATGTGCAGAAATCCACGAAGCCAATAAGCAAATATTGCAAATGAACGGTGGAAGGTTTAAAGCGTCATCATCTGAGCTTTTCTATGTTTTTCTTTCGTCGGGAAAGCATGGCTGCTAATGTCAAAATCAGCTGTTCTCAGCGAGACACCGATTTAGGGATTTCCCTAGTCCAAGATGTTTTAAACGCTATAATTTATGGTTACGACAATTAGAAAAGGGTGGTCCATGATTGTTTCCGGTTCCCAACATAACAATTTAGGCTTTTTACTCCTTCGCCACCGTTATAAAAAGACACTCTATATTTAACAGTTACTAAGTTGTGACAGAATTGCAAAACTGTATATAACATATCCTTGGCTGCAGCATGCGTACACAACAACAACAACAACAACAAAAAGACCTTAACAGCGTACTTTCATCGGCAATCATATTTATTTATATATTCGTGCCTCGTTCTTTTTTCTAGTTCTTTTCTTCATTCGGACAGCATCGTGAAATAACCAGCTGCCTTATGAAAACCAGCTCAATGGTCCCTGAGGGACCACAATTTTGATAATCTCATTCTGTGATAACAATAAAGCCTATAAAAAAATCATACACCGATATGTTGCCCCCCCAGTGTAGTGTCTGCCCTACACAATACGCAAGGGGTACGAACACGGCAAAATCATCTAAGTGATCATATTCTGCGATTCAGAGGAGGAAGTAATTCTTTTTTTTTTCTTCAGAAGGAAATGTGCATAGATTTTGAAAGGTGTAAGCTGTAGGTGTCTGTCTAATGGAGATAGGTCTGTTGTCTTTAATCTTTAATCTTTAATGAGTTTACTCCTAAAATAGCAATAACTATACTAGGAATAACTATACCGCCAGTGCGTCTTGTGTGACGCACTGGCGGAAAGCACGACATCTGACACGACACCCACCAAAACAACACACGTGCTTCGATGAAAGGATCGAAAAGGCTGATTCCACTTCACCCCCTAATCCATCACACAAGCACAAGCTCTCTACTACTTTGAGTAAAATCACATGAAACTAGGGAAATATAGCGCGATAAACAAAGAATATTTGTAGTTCAAGTAGCCATGGGGTGATCGGCCGAATGGTGGCCCAACTGAGGACAAACAAAGCAGCTACTTCGATTAGCGTAAGAGTTGAACTCTCAAAATGTCGACGAAAAATGAAGTTCGCGGACAAACTGCAACATGTTAACAGCAGTGATTGAAAGAATTGTAAACACGTCATTCGTGATAAGAATGAAATGAAGGCGATGCCCCTCTGTACTTCTTCCGCTGCCAAAGCATGCCTTAGATCGAGCCAAGATAATTCGGATTGGTAAGTTTATATTCTTTAAATAAGCGCTAAATAATAATTGCGATAGAGGGTGATACGCGACAAAGTAAAAGGCTTCCAGTGTTGATACGAGAGCGATAAACCCAAATTTCACCAAGAAATTATGGGACAGTAGCTGACGGCCTACTGAACTGAAATTGAGTTGCGTTATGTCAGAGACAGTAGGTCGGTAGGACATGTTTAGAATAAAGGACTGAAAAATATGCACGCTACTATTAGAAAAAGTGATTTTTATCTGGAGGAGCAATTCCAGGTATGTTCTGCGGCAATAAATGTTCTGACTTCGCTTTAGAGACAAAGAAATACTATATGTTGTGTGAACGAGGTAAACGGGGTCTGTTGCAGTGGTAAAATGACAATTTAGCCGTGTAAGCATTTCGCTCTTCGCAACAGTATTTTGTGCTCAAGACAGACACCGACACCCAATGAAAGTAAAATGTTGCGGCGCGTCTCGAAATACGAAAAATGCTTTTCATTATGAGTTTATCTCGTCTGTCCATTGCATCGAACCATTCTCATAGCGATACACAAGCTATGTAAGGCTTACCTGCTTTAGATGTTAACAGTGCAATGAGTCCCCAAGCCAAGAGGCAAAACAAGCGGCGATAAAGCCTCCTCATTCCACTGTGGCGAAAGTTTTATCGCAAGCTGTGACTAGTCCTCGGCCTTGCCTGGGAAAATTTGTCAAAATAAGAAGGCGCGTTAACGTCTAAATGCTTGAAAATATTAACATTAGAAACCTTGAATGGTTTATGTTTCAGGCAGAGACAATGTTTACACTTACTAAGGTGTCAATCTTTTCTCGAATGGACAGAGTCTGAAGAGTCGTATATCGCGGCTATCCCCCCCTTGTCTGAGCTTACTTTGTAACAGCGATCAACATCGTTTGTCTCCTCAAATATCAACACGTCAAATCGACTGGGTCGGTGGGCTTGCGAGAGGCTAGAGGATTATCCATAGGCGCGGCGCTGTCATATGTTAGATATGTAACGTATACGGCTGCCGGAAATGAGAATTTAAAAATTTTCAGAGCTTTTAAATAGCGGTCCTTTGTTCCATTACTCCGCCGTTACTCATGTCCCGTCTCGTTTGACGAGACGATGTTTCCTCAGGGCGATAAAAGACTGATTTCCTAAACCTACAAAGACCTAGATTTGCTTGCAATTCAACTGCATTATTCGCGAGAACAGTTTGCTTTTGACCTTTTGATTTTGTGGTTTATGACGATGTGAAATATCTAGGTGTAGCTGACGGGATTGGATTCTCGGCTGGGGTCGAGTAAGCTGTTGTCAATACCTCTTTGTCATCAACTGATGGGAAGCTTCGAAACATCACGTCAATTGACCTGCGCCTTCTCCCAGAAACTATAAGTCGAAGAGCAAGGCCTAGACAAAATTATTAGCCTGATTGACTAGCATGTCAGGTGACAACATCTTGTTCATCGAAATTAATATTTAAAAAATAAATCAGTTACTGCATTGAGCTGTTTAGTTCTGCGCTTTTGTTTGGCTGTCTGTTTGTTTGTTGATTTGATGCTTTCCTTTAAATGGGATCTTCAATGCATCCGATGAGAGACCAAATTGCACAAAAGAGAGACAAACAAACAAACGAATAAAAGCAAAAACAAAGATAAGAAAGGTCCTTGATCAATAAATGTTACCTCCCACAAATGACTCACCTTTTATTTAAAGGGCCATTTGGAAAGAAAGACTTCTGGCCAATATATATATATATATATATATATATATATATATATATATATATATATATAGACAAGGTTAATTTAGGAACAGAAATCATCAACTAAGTAATTAAGTGAAAATGTGGCTCAGCCAGGAATCGAACCTGGGTCTCCAGATTACCGGTCGGATACCTTAACCACTAGGCCACTGAACCAACCACACTGGGTTGACACATATTTTTACAGTACAACACATACACAGTGTGGCCTTATTTTTATGGTAAGGTCCTAGGAGACAATTTCACACATTTTCTGCAACCAGGATCACGTCACTACTCCCCGATCGATCAGCGATGCAAGGCCAAATCCCCCTGGAAATTAATTAGGTACAGTAAGGTAGGGAGGGGATATATTAGCAACTGATTGCCTTAATTACTTAGGATCACCAGCCTATTCCCGTTTGGATGGCGATTCATTAGCGATTTCTGAGAAATACAAACAGACAAGGTTAATTTAGGAACAGAAATCATCAACTAAGTAATTAAGTGAAAATGTGGCTCAGCCAGGAATCGAACCTGGGTCTCCAGATTACCGGTCGGATACCTTAACCACTAGGCCACTGAACCAACCACACTGGGTTGACACATATTTTTACAGTACAACACATACACAGTGTGGCCTTATTTTTATGGTAAGGTCCTAGGAGACAATTTCACACATTTTCTGCAACCAGGATCACGTCACTACTCCCCGATCGATCAGCGATGCAAGGCCAAATCCCCCTGGAAATTAATTAGGTACAGTAAGGTAGGGAGGGGATATATTAGCAACTGATTGCCTTAATTACTTAGGATCACCAGCCTATATATATATATATATATATTTTTTTTTTTTTTTTTTTTTTGTTTTTGTTTTTGTTTTTGTTTTTGTTTTTGTTTTTGTTTTTTTGCTGTTTCCAGTTCAGTTATTTTACTGAGAATCTCAGCAATTTGATTTGAGTAGGTGTCCTTAAGAATATTATATAAACTGGGATATACCTAATCACTGTGATACACATGAATATATATATATATTTGTGCAATTTCCACTGTAAATAGCTCAGTGCACAAATTCTCCACGAGTCCCGGACCTAATGGCGGCATCAAACACGGGAGCGTGAGGGACGTTATAAAGGAGGGGCTAAAAAGAACAGAATGAATGAATGGACAAAAACCTCACGGGATACTCGAAATTTTTGACTGTCTATACAGCTATATTTTGGAATTTCAAGTCTTTCCTATCAGGATAGTTTGCAGAGTGATGGATAATTGACCCTTCAATTAGAATACATATGTAACAAGCATATCGTTGGCGGTCCTTTGCTTATTACTTTCACTTCAATTAGAGCACGCGTGGGTAAACACTGGGCGGGGACGTGATCAGAAAAGAAGGATATCAAACTGACTAGATTCAAACACGATACTCCTTCACGTTCCCTGTTAGGTTTTAATCACGTTATCATCTTCTGCAAAGAATAGAGAGTTGGTTTGTTTGTTTGTTGTTTTTTCTCAGTGTCGCTGTTAGTCTCCTTCGCAGCCTTTATTAGGGTCGTCACGTAACGCTCCCCCCCCCCCCCCCCCCCCCCCCCACTAACGGCTGCTCACTCGAGCTTTGCATTCCTTTCCCTCTGTTACCCCGAGAACCAATAAAATGCATGTAATTCTTGGCAGCTGCGCCAATCATATTTCTCGTTATATTTGCCGCCAAAAACACAACAAGACGAGGACAAGGACCAGGTTTCTAGAAAATGGAAGCCTGCTCCTTATTGGTCAGTTTGAGGGAAAGGAATGCAAAGCTCGAGTGAGCAGGCGTTAGTGGGGAGGGAGCGTTGCGTGACGACCCAAATAACGGCTGCGAAGGGGACTATGTCACTGTGCAATTTGTTTCTAGTCTGTCACAGGAATCACTGTACACGTGCTCAGTTCTTTGTGACGAGGGTTTTAATCAGTATTCTTGAAAAGAAACATAACAAATTAACAGACATCAGAGAGAGTGGTTTTAGTGAATGAGCCATGATAAAATTGAATCAGGTTCATTACCGAAAATTGCTTTTGACTGCACGGTACACGTACAATGTATTCACCAAATTAATCCAAATCCCGTAATAACGGTGAAAATTGATTTGAATTAGGGTAGCCCAGTTATGCCTCCAAGCGCAACTCGTGACATCTTTGGACTTGTGTGGCCAGGAATGAGAAAGCATCCGGGGGGGGTGAGGGGTGGGGGGGGGGAGGATGGTTTGAGGGTATCATGGAAACTGGTACAAATTGGGGTGCTCAGGTCTGAAATCGACATTTCTTTTGTCATTCCAATATTACTTATGGTTGCAATGACAATGACAATGCGTTGAAAATCTATCTGTAAATGAAAGCAAACACTCATGATGTTTTAATCGCCCTACATGTCAACATACTTCCTACTGATTTGCCTGTTAGTTTTCAAAACGTGTCTGTCAGGCAGTCACTGAATCGGGGAACCTTCAGCCACGTCTACCTGGTCTCTTTTAGAGACTGAAATCAATTTTCCCGACTACTATCACCACCCCTTATTCATTGGTGCCTCCGACAACCCACCAACCTCTCAACTTCCCCACTCCGCCTCAGCCCAGAGATAATCCACTGAATGTATGTACTACCACTGACAGTGGAATAAACAATCCGATTCACTCATTAATGTTTTCGTTAAACAAATTCATCTATCATCGGCGTTTCAAGTGCAGTTCTTATTTCTTACTCTTAACAATGACCTCAGTTGGTCAAAAGTGATGAGTTACCCTTTTCACTCTGGGATGCCATATCATCAGTTTGCAATGCTAGTGAGGACTTCTAAATCAATGTTATAAAGTAAAAAAACAAACAAGCAAACAAGTTGATTAGGAGTACGGCGAGTAAAGTTATTGCCTGAATTAAGGTCGATCATGTTCAGCATACGGCTGGGTAGGGTGAGGTGAAGCAGGCGCTAGAAATGGAAACGGAAGGGGAAAGCAACGGATACGCGAAGCGAGGGGAGCGCGGTAGGAAGCAAAAGAAAGGTTCCCTTTAAATACCTCCGTCGCACTCCGCGCTCTTCCCTCACGTTGCGCGCACCTGGTTTCCCCCTCCCCCTTCCCTTTCTAGCACCTGCCACACAGGCTACCTCAAAACTGAAAAGCTGCACCAGGCGCCGCCATCTTGATTTGTGATTTACCGCGCAAACATCCCACAAAGTAAATCAATAAGACGGGGGGCAGGTTATGCTTATACGAGTGATGAACAGAGAATCTGGTGCGAGGCATTTCCACAAAATGGAACCGTAATTGGTATTGCCTAAAATTTGAAAAGGAACATGGTTCTAATTGGTTCCAACAGGAGTGGCCCATGAATGGCGAGCAGCCGTTGGTTTTGGAGGGAGCGTTGGTTGCGTGACGAGCCAAATAACGGCTGCACACACCTACGATTGAGACTACCCCAACACCAGCGTGTTCCTGGTGTTGTACGTCAGGATAGTCATCACCTTGAAATAATTTTAAAAGGAGGCAATGGCCTCTTCTGGGGCAGTAGACCGGTCAACCACGACACAATTTATATCGGGCGTTACCGTTTTTATTCTGTTAGGGGAATTGAGAGGTCTTTAAAAGTCTTATTTTTCTGTCGATTCAAGTTCCTTTTGGTATTATAAGAGTAGGTTTTTGAACTATATTGGTCAACTTCTCTCGAGAGCTTTGGATTCTAGACTTTTGATTACTGTGGCGATCAAGTAATGGCTATTTCAGGCGCCCAGCAAAGCGACACTTATTTGAGATGAGGAGTAATGAGGGAACAGTTATTTCAATTTTGACTTTCTTCGATGGGGAGAGGGGTTCTTCTCTTCTCTCCTCTCTTAACTTCTCTTAACTTCTCTTCTCTTTATACACCCTCGGTCTCCGTGACATCAATTAATACTTCTTTTTAGTTCTTGTATACTTGTTATTCATGTAATTTTCATTCAGTATGTCTTATGACATTTTATTGCACGCGCGGCTTTCTTGGAAACCAATTCCATGTGTAATTGAAGAAACTCCGTGTTGAAATAAAAATGTCTGTCTGTCTGTCTCTTCTTCTGTCTTTTCTTGTGTCTTCTCTTCTCTTCTCTTCTCTTCTCTTCTCTTCTCTTCTCTTCTCTTCTCTTCTCTTCTCTTCTCTTCTCTTCTCTTCTCTTCTCTTCCCTTCTCTTCTCTTCTCTCACTCTTCTCCTGTCCTGTCCTCGTCTATATCCTCCTCTCCTCTCCTCTTTTCTCTCCTCTTCCATTTCCTTCTGTTACTTTACCATATCTTGTCTAAGTTGCCTTTCATTCATTACCTTTACTAGTCTGTTATAGGCTCTCAGATTTTTGGGGCGAGCAAGCGAGAACGAGTGAGGAAACTTTAGCGGGATTGGCGATTTTGTTCCCTCGTTCTTACGCTCGTTGTTTCGTGTTTC